>ML273969.1:0-104677 GCA_005239495.1 Nicotiana undulata | reverse complement strand
CCTTCCAGTTACTCAGAGAGAGGATCTTCGGAGGCAGTTTGAGTGTCTACAGCAGGGCTCCATATCCGTTACTCAGTACGAGACCAGGTTTATTAGGCTGGCTAGGCATGCCCTTATGATACTCCCCACTGATCTGGAGAGGGTTCGGAGGTTTATTGAGGGTCTGGCTCAGCCCATCAGGATTTAGATGGACAGGGAGACGGGTACTGATATCTCTTTTCAGGATGCAGCCGATGTGGCCAGACGCATTGAGATGGTATTATCCCAGGGTGGTGGTCAGGGTTCTGAAAAGAGACCTCGTCATTTCGGCCGTTTCAGTGGCGCCTCATCTGGAGGCAGAGATTCCTTTGGTAGAGGCCATCCTCCTAGGCCTTATCAGTCGGCACTCCAGGTATCCCGCAGTGCACCTTTAACTTCCATCAGTGCACCGCCGATTCAGAGCTATCAGGGTGGTCATTCTGGTCGACAAGGTCAGTTCCAGGGTCAGTGTTCTCAGCCGCCGAGGTCTTTCTTCACTTGCGGTGGTATGGGGCATATTCCCAGTTTTTTCCCCCGAGGTTTTGGTTGGTCTCAGTATCAGGGTTCCCATGCCATGGTTCCCGCATCAGATGCACCCTCACCCCCTCAGCCAGGTAGGGGTGGTGGTCGTGGTGCCAGAGGTGGAGGTCAGACGCATAGAGGTGGAGGGCAGGCCATGAGAGGTAGAGGCCAGCCCGTAGCAGGTAGACCCAGAGATATACAGGTTGGAGGGGCTCAGCCCCGGTGTTATGCTTTTCCTGCTCATCCAGATGTTGAGGCTTCTGATGCAGTTATCACATGTACAGTTTCAGTTTGCAGCCGAGTGGCTTCGGTGTTATTTGATCCAGCTTCTACATTCTCCTATGTGTCTTCATACTTTTCCCCTCATTTGAGTATGCCCCGTGACTCCTTGGGTACTGCTGTACATGTGTCTACACCGGTGGGTGATTCTATAGTGGTAGATCGAGTCTACCATGCTTGCGTTGTAGCTATTGGTGGTCTGGAGACTCAGGTCGATCTTTTGCTTCTTTATATTGTTGACTTTGATGTTATATTGTGGATGGACTGGTTATCTCCATATCATGCTATCATGGACTGTCATGCCAAGATAGTGACCTTGGCCTTACCAGGTGTGCCTTGTTTAGAGTGGAGGGGGACTCCTAGTCTTTCTTCTAGCAGGGTTATTTCTTAAATGAAGGTTCGGCGCATGGCCGAGAAGGGTTGTATGGCCTATCTGGCCTATGTTCGTGATTCTAGTGCTCATGTTCCTTCCATAGAGTCCGTGCCAATGGTTCATGAATTTCCAGAGGTATTCCCTGCTGACCTGCCGGGTATGCCACCTGACACGGATATTGATTTTTGTATTGAGCTAGCTGAGGGCACTCAGCCCATTTCTATGCCCCTGTAATGTATGGCTCCGAGAGAATTGAAGGAATTAAAGAAGCAATTGTAGGATTTATTGGGTAAAGGCTTCATCAGGCCTAGTGTTTCACCGTGGGGTGCTCCAGTATTGTTCGTGAAGAAGAAAGATGGCTCAATGAGGATGTGTATTGACTACCGGCAGTTGAATAAGGTTACTATCAAGAACAAGTATCCTTTGCCGAGGATTGATGATTTATTTGATCAGCTTCAGGGTGCTACGGTGTTCTCTAAAATAGACTTGAGGTCTGGTTATCATCAGTTGAGGATTAGGGCTTCTGACGTGCCTAAGACAGCTTTTCACACTCGTTATGGGCATTATGAGTTCTTGGCCATGTTGTTCGGGTTGACTAATGCCCCCGCTGCTTTTATGGAATTGATAAATCGGGTATTCAGGCCTTATCTGGACTCCTTTGTGGTCGTGTTTATAGATGATATTTTGATATACTCTCGCAGCCGAGAGGAGCATGAGCAGCACCTTAGAGTCATCCTCCAGACTCTGAAAGATCGGCAGTTGTATGCCATATTTTCTAAGTGTGAGTTCTTGCTAAGTTCAGTGGCATTTCTGGGCCACCTGGTATCGGCAGAGGGTATTCAGGTGGATTCGAAGAAAGTTTCCGCAGTTAGAGATTGGCCTAGGCCCACTTCAGCCACAGAGATTCGGAGTTTCTTGGGCCTAGCAGGCTACTATCGCCGGTTCGTGGAGGGGTTTTCATCTATAGCAACCCCAATGACCAATTTGGCGCAGAAGAGTGTACAGTTCAGATGGTCAGAGGAGTGTGAAGCGAGCTTTCAGAAGCTCAAGACATCATTGACCACGTCACCAGTGTTGGTATTGCCCATAGGTTAAGGTTCTTATACCGTGTATTGTGATGCTTCGAGAGTTGGGCTTGGTGCAGTGTTGATGCAGGATGGGAAGGTTATAGCCTATGCTTCACGTCAGTTGAAGATTCATGAAAAGAACTATCCAGTCCATGATTTGGAGCTTGTNAAGAGTTTGCAATACTTGTTTAAGCAAAAGGAGTTGAATATGAGGCAGAGGAGGTGGTTAGAGTTGCTGAAGGATTATGATATTACTATTCTCTATCATCCGGGAAAGGCCAATGTGGTGGATGATGCTTTGAGCCGTAAGTCGGTCAGTATGGGTCGCTTGGCCAATTTATCAGTGGGAGAGCGACCTTTGGCTTTGGATGTTCAGGCATTAGCCAATCGATTTGTCAGATTGGACGTTTATGAGAGAGGCAGTGTGTTGTCCCATACTGTCGCTCGTTCTTCATTGTAGGATCGTATTCGTGACAGGCAGTATGATGATCGTCACTTGTGTGCTCTTAGAGATGCGGTTCGGCACCGACGTGCCAAGCAGGTCATAGTTGATGCTGAGAGAGTTCTGAGATTGTAGGGTCGTATATGTGTTCCTGATGTTGATGGCATTCGTGAGTTAATATTGCAGGAAGCCCATAGGTTCCGGTATTCCATTCATCCGGGCGCCGCGAAGATGTACTACGACTTGCGGCAGCATTATTGGTGGCGTAGAATGAAAAAGGATATCGTGGCTTATGTGGCTCGGTGCTTGAATTGTTAGCAGGTTAAATATGAGCACCAGAGACCAGGTGGTTTGATGTAGCAGATTAAGCATTCCCGAGTGGAAGTGGGAGCGTATCACGATGGATTTTGTAGTTGGACTCCCGCGGACTCCAAAGATGGTTGATGCAGTATGGGTTGTGGTAGATACGCTGACCAAATCAGCACATTTCATTTCGGTGGCGGTTTCATCTTCAGCAGAGAAGTTGGCTCATATCTATATTAGAGAGATTGTCAGATTGCACGGTGTGCCCTTATCTATCATATCAGACCGAGGTACTCAGTTTACCTCCCATTTATGGAGAGTATTTCAGAGAGAGTTGGGCACTCACATAGAGTTGAGCACAACCTTCCATCCTCAGACGGACGGACAATCCGAGCGCACTATTAAGATCTTGGAGAATATGTTGCGTGCATGTGTTATTGATTTTGGTGGTGCATGGGACCAGTTCTTGCTGTTAGCAGAGTTTGCCTACAACAACAGTTACCAGTCGAGCATTCTGATGGCTCCGTATGAGGCGTTGTATGGTAGGCGATGTCGGTCTCCAATCGGATGGTTTGAGCCCGGAGAGGCTAGATTGTTGGGTTCTGAATTAGTCCAGGATGCCTTGGATAAAGTGAAGATTATTCAGGATAGGCTTTGTACAGCTCAGTCCAGGCAAAAGAGTTATGCAGATCGCAGAGTTCGAGATTTGGCTTTCACGGTAGGAGACCAGGTATTCCTTTGAGTATCGCCTATGAAGGGCGTGATGAGATTCGGAAACAGGGGCAAGTTGAGCCCTAGGTATATTGGCCCATTTGAAGTTTTAGATAAAGTAGGAGAGGTGGCCTACAGACTTGCCTTGCCACCGCATTTATCCGCAGTGCATCCCGTGTTTCATGTATCCATGCTCCGGAAGTATATTGCAGATCCATCTCATGTTCTTGATTTCAGCGGTGTCCAATTGGACAAGGATCTGACTTATGAGGAGGAGCCAGTAGCCATATTAGATAGGCAGGTTCACCAGTTCAGGTCGAAGAGTTATCCTTCGGTCCGTGTTCAGTGGAGGGGTCAGCCTGCAAAGGCAGCTACTTGGGAGTCCGAGTCCGATATGAGGAGTCATTACCCCCATCTTTTCTCAGGCGCAGGTACATTTCTATATCCGTTAGAGGACAAACGTTCGTTTTAGAGGTGGAGATTGTGATGACCCAAAAGGTCATTCTAAGTAATTCCAGCTAAATCTGTGTTTCGAGGCCTCGAAAGCCTCTATTAATATCACCTCGATATGCGTGCACAGCCCGGGCAGGAAGCCGGGAAGCTTCCATGTGAAAATTTGATAAAATGGGATTTTTGAATTGAATAATTGAATAAAGTTGACTTTGGTCAATATTTTTTGGTAAACGGATCCGGACCCGTAATGTGACGGCCCCGAAGGGTCTGTAGGAAAATATGGGACTTGGGCGTATGCCCAGAATCGAATTCCGAGGACCCAAGCCCGAGAAATGAATTTTTGAAAGAAAATTGTTTTTTGAAAATAATAAAGGAATGTGAAAGTGAATAATTATGTGAAAACCTTATTACTGGGCCCGTGTTATGATTCCGGAGCCCGGAACAGGTTTATTATATGTTGTTTGTCCTATCTCTGAGATTTGGTGTAAAACGGGTCCGATTTGATTGGTTTCGGATCCAAGTGAGGAAAAATGGAGTTAATGAACTTGCGGGGTTTCTAAAGAATTTGAAATGTGACTTGAGAGGTGATTTTATGTTCCCGAGGTCCGAATGAAATTCCGAGACCGGGAATAGTTCCATTGTGTCATTTATAACTTAAGTGTAAAATTTGAAGTCATTCAGAGTGGTTTAGGCCTGTTCGGCACGTCGAAGTGAATTCTATAATTTCAAAGTTCTTAAGTTTTGAATTCATGGGTTTTGGAGGGTGATTTTGAGTTTTAGCGTTGTATTGAGTGTTCCGAGAGCTCGAGCAAGTCCGTTTATTGATTTGGGACTTGTTGGTATTTTTGGACGGGGGCTCGGGTGGGCCCAGGTGCCTCCCGGACCCCGCGCGAGGCCAAAAACCAGCAAAAACCACTGCTGGTGCACAGCAGCTGGTGTGACCGCAGGTGCGGTTGCCCAGCCGCAGGTGCGGGACCGCCCCTGTGGTCCCAGCCTCGCAGGTGCGATCCCTAGCCCCCT
This sequence comes from Nicotiana undulata, assembly GCA_005239495.1. Taxonomy (NCBI): domain Eukaryota; kingdom Viridiplantae; phylum Streptophyta; class Magnoliopsida; order Solanales; family Solanaceae; genus Nicotiana; species Nicotiana undulata. The sequence continues at coordinate 99,489 of ML273969.1, read as the reverse complement.
TGCCCAAAGTCCGCAGGCGCGTGACCGCAGGTGCGGTCCAGGCCATCCAGGTGCGACCTTTCCGCACGGGCGACCAAAATTCCGCAGGAGCGGGACCGCTGGTGCGGCTCCAAACCCCGCAGGTGCGAGCCTAGGGTCCCAGGCCCTTTTCCGCAAGTGCGATCATTTTCTCGCAGGCGCGAGACCGCACCTGCGGTCCTATGGTCGCAGGTGTGGAAACCCCTATTGGCAGGCCTCTTAAATACTCCAAAATTTTGGGTTTTCCTCATTCCTTCCATCTTCAAACTCCATTAGAGAGCATCCAAGCTTGGGGCATCACCTTCCACGACCACCCACTGTAAGAGGTAAGTAAAACCCCATAAAACTTCTAATTTTAACAATAATTCCTAGCTTAATTCACTAATAAACCACCTAAAATCATTGAATTAGGTAGTAAACTTTAGGGTTCTTAGGAATTTCGTGATTTTCCATGTTAGGCCATAAATTCTTGAATAAATTACATAACTTCGATCCTTAGACTCCGGGTAATTGATTCCTTCATGAATTTTTGAAAATCTAAACGTGTGGGCCCGGGGTAGAATTTTAGTATTGTTAGAAGAATAGAAGGAAATGCATAACTTGGCTTAGAAATTGATTTATTGGGTACTTATCAATGATTATAAATCCATTATGTCTAGATATTCCCGATTCGGAGTTGAATTCGAGAGTAAAGGCTGTGATTGAGAATTGACTTGCATTTTCTTTGGAGCAGAGGTAAGTGTTTGGTTTAACCTCAGCTTGAGGGATTAGGTATAGAGTCTTAATTGCTATGTGTAACTCATGTCCAACGTATAGGCGTGGTGACGAGTGCCTATGCGTTGCGGTCACGCATGCTCGTGAGTTAGTTATGATGAAATTTGCTATGTTCTTAACATTCCCCGCACTATGAGTAAATTATGAATTAAAAGTGATACTTGATGTTGTTTCATGATGTGGAGAGTTATTGAGTTATTTGTTCCGGTTGAGGCTTACACTGTTGAAATTGTAATTCTGATGCGAGGTTGGTTATATCTGAGACCCTTGTCGGGTATTTGTTGATATTGTAATTGATGAATTCTCCTTGCTGGGACAAGGGAATTGTATTGAGTATTTCCATGCACTCGAGACTTCGTATTGTTGACTTTCACATTATTGTTGCCTTGTGTTTTTTTATTATTCGTCGCACGAGTGGACATGCCGTGTTGACTGAGTGTTACTATATTATATATGCACAAAGGGACATTCCGTGCCGAGTGTNGACTGTGAGGTTATGCACGAGGGGACATGTCGTGCCCTTCCTATTCATTATATGTTTGAGAAGCTATATTTCTGCCTTGACTTTACGTTTCATTTATTACCTTGTACTACTGTGCTAGCATATAGTTATCCTATCTCTCCAGCATGTTCTCCCCGTATCTGTCTTACTTGCTTATTTCTGTTGCTATTTTTTTCTACTATTATATAAATTTTTCACAAGTACATATGTCGTGTTGGTCCTAGCCTCGTCACTACTTCGCCGAGGTTAGGCTCGACACTTACTCAGTACATGGGGTCGGTTGTACTGATGCTACACCTGCACTTCTTTATGTTGTGCAAACTACGCAGCTGGACCCTGAGATCACTGACGATCGGAGCATCTCATTCAGTCATACAGGAGACTCGAGGTAGACACGCAGACGTTCGTGGGCCTTAACGTCACCTTCTACTTTCCACTATCAGTTCTGTCTTACTTTGTATTTCAAAGACAGTCTTATGTATTTATTTTAGATCTTTTGTTGTAGTAATCTCTTAGATAGTTTGTGAGTATGTGACACCAGTTCTGGGATTTCGCTTATGGGTTTTACTTCGAAAAGTGCTATGTTGTATTTTTGTTATTTTGTTAAACTTCATGTGGTGAGCCATCGAGGCCTTAGTTATCTTGTTCGTATTTGTTGTTAATAAGTTATATTCAGTTCAAACGTTGGCTTGTCTAGCGGGTTCAACGTTAGACGCAGTCATGGCCGAAAGGTCGGATTTCGGGTCGTGACAATCATCATCCTAAATGTTAGCTCGGAAATGGCTCACCTTGTCGACCCTTGGTACAATTTGTTTTCTGCCTACTTGTCTCATAACCCGAAGAGGAACGTAAGGACATATTCCTCTCAGCCCGATTAGCACCAGGTGTGGTTCATCCCTGGACCTGAGGATGAATTCGCCTGTTGGAAACCACTCGAACACCCAATGTATCTTTTCCTCAGTTAGATTATCAAAGAACTCTACCCATTCCTTGGCAGTCTCTGGCTGAGCAAACCTATTGGGAATGTATATCATCCACTTAGGGTGATGGAATTCGTTCCACACCCTTCGTGGAAATTCCTGCTGGTACTAACCGTTTTGGAGATGTTCTAAGAGCCACAAAAGTACTAATAAGTTGCAACCTTCGAAGTGTTTAGCTCCTCTCTGACAACGTTCTAGAGCTCGGTAAATGTTTGCTATGATCATTGGGACAATGCTGAAAATTTGCCCGTAAATTCCCTCCATCAAAGTCTTGGTTACCATAGCTAACCTAGTGTGAATCCTTTCCTTCTTTGTTGGAAACACGATTAACCCCAGGAAGAAAACAATGAAGACAAATACCCTACGGTGAATATGCCCCAAAGATGCAATGGCGAATTCGTCATGGTAGGTACGGTATGATTTGTTGTGTCTGTACCTTTCATATAAGTATTCGAAAGGGATGTATGACTTCTTCAGACATTCTAACTCAGCGTTCTTCTTTAGACCCATCATTTTCAGAAAACCCTTGCTTGTGCGGTTCTCAAGTACCAATAGTCCAGGGGTTTCCCAGACTAACCCAGATAGTCCTCCAATTTCCTCTAGCAACGGTGTAATCTCAATGTCTCCAAAGCGGAAGACGACTCTTTCACTATCCCAAAATAGTGTGGCAGCCTCAATAACATGTTGTTGGGTTAGATGTCTAGGATAGACGGTAAGTTACCCAAGTATTTCTTGACAAGTTTCTTATCGCTAGAGTGAAGATCCTCCCACCAGTTTAGGAGCTTTAGGTGGATATTGCTGACCATGCCGAATCTAGGGACCTCCTACCTCATATTTCTGCAAGACAAACATAGTTAGGACCCTACCCCCACCAGATTCGACTATTTATACATTACGATTAGCATACAAGCATTTAGTTCTCCAAATAAATGCACAGAACGTGATGATGCCCGTTAGGATTATGAAGAATCCGGTGGACTTTGGACAAGTGGGTTATGAGACATTAGCGCACCGGTCATCATATCAATATCTACCCTTTCCCACCCCTTAGTGGTTATTTAAGCAAATTTTAATTAACAACCTCTATTGCGTGTTGTTACCCGTCCCTTCTTAATGACCCTGGAGGATTTTAGGACCTCTACCTATAGGTAGTTCTAGACAGACTCCCTAAGGTTTAAAGGAGAAAATACTAAGGTGACAAGCAATAACACACAGGACTCCAACAAATAAATAGGAAAGAGAAAATAAGAGGTTCAAGTTTACCTCCGCAGATAGTGCACGTAAACAACACGACTCAAACACAAATAGGGGTAATATTATTAGATAGGATCCTAAGTCATGATGTCTAGGTGAGTATCAGAACACAAGAGATATGCAGATTTATTTTATAATTCAGAAACAGAGACCTAACTAGTTTGCTCACTGATTTTAAGTATGTTGAGCATTAAGTAACTAACACAAAGAGGCATCTCCAGTTTTAGCAGTTTTAGTCACCTGAGGCTTGCCTAGGCGTGGGACAATGTACAATAGTTACAAAATTATTAAAGAAAAACTTTTATAAATTGTCTTACCTAATCATGTTGTTCTAGGTGTTAAAGAATACATAACTATTACCAGTTTGTTGAGGGAACAGGGTGAGACTGTTTTATATCTTTTTATGCATTGGAAATTTAACTAAGAGTGATTGAGTTAGTATGTATGAAGTCCTGAAACATGATATCTAGTATGCGCACACAGAATGTCGAATGACTTGTATGCAAAATTCCTAGGCAGAGTTTTAGATACACAACATGATTGCAGAGTTTCCTAGAGCAGGATTTCTAAATGCATAGAAAGGTTATAGCCTTATTAGACATGATTTTGCATAAGTAGCAGTTTAATGTTATCATTTAGCCTAGGGACATGATTTAAGCATACCAAATGAGATGATGAAACAATGTAAAATTCCTAAAGCATGATATCTAATATGCATGTATAAGACCGAGTGATTTATATGCAAAATTCCTAAAAGCAGGATTTCTAGCTGCTCAACAGGTTACAGCACTAGACATGGTCTCAAATTATGCATAAGTAACAATTTGCGTCTATGTTGTCATTTATCCTAGAGACAGGATTAAATGATAAAACAGTAGTGCTGAAATGGAATGCTGAAAACAGTGTACATAGAACCTAGGGGGCATGGCATCTAATGCATGATATGCTACCCTTCCGTTTTTCTATTGGGTCATAAACAGGAATTCTATTGCGCACAAAAGAAATATAAACCTAAGAACATGGTTTCTACCCTTTAATGTAACATGCATAGTTACCCTTCCGTTTTTCACTATCAATCCCCAATATTTGTTTACAATAAATTATTACAAACCATTATTGAATGAATTACATAAATAGATAAGAAAAATAAGAAGTTATACTATAGGGAGCCTACCAATAGGCCCAAATGTTCAGCTTTCCAATGCCAAGAGATGTTTCACAACCTTTCACATAATCCGGGTGTGTTAGAGTTCCATAAGGACCTACAGGGATCCCGGGTAGTGCTCACACCCATATTTCATAACCATGGTTGAGTAAGTGCAATGTGGCCTGCTCTAATGTATCAAAGTTCAGAGGGATCTCATAGGGATCCCAAAGCTGTCACACATTCGAGGGGCACAACTTAGATGTCTAAGAGTAGAGTGAGAGTGCTTGACATAGTTTTTTTTAAAAAATGATTTGAGTAGGAAAATAGTTTAAACAAGAAATACTGGTTTGAAATGAGTTTGGGAAAAACAATAGAGAAGCAATTTGAAAATAGTAAGGTAATCTGAACAAACAACAAACAAATCTCAGGAACAGGTTTAGTAGCATACATAGAACAAATAACTGAGACAAGTTCAGCAACCACAAAAAGGGTGATGAGAAATTGGGGACAAGTATAAAGCATATTAGGGTAAGCACATAGTAGGCAGAGTCACACATAGGTTCAGAATCAAAGAGATCCTAAGGGCTTCAGGGATTAAGGTAGCATGCATTTCAAACTTACACAGGAAAACTTATGCAAGTAATCAGAGGAGCATAATTGAAGTAGAATCTAAAAGGGGATACAAGCATGCTAAGTCTAAGGGAGGGGATACATAACATGCAAAGGGAACAATGTAACCAAGTTAAGTACAAACTTTACAGCAGAGCCACAAGTAAACATATACTAGAAATAGGATGATTTGAAGTAGTAAAAGAAACATAATGTTTTTTTGAGACTTAAACTGAAATTAGTGATATACCGGTATAGAAGAGAGCACACACAGAATGAAGAACCAAGAGTATAATAGCCAAAGACAAGAGAGAGCAGAAGAGAACTCTGTGTAAGTGAGAGCTTTTTTGAACAGTGTGTTCGTGTCTGTGCTAATGAAAGAGCCAGACATTTATAGTGCGAAAATAGATAGCCAAATAAGGTAAAAAATAATATTTCAGCAGTAATGATAGAAATATTTTCAATTAGAATCAAATTAGTATAAGGACTTCCTTTAATTAAGGAGTTATACTCAAACGATAACAAGCAGGTGATAAAATAAGGAAAGAAAATCGTATAAGGCTGATTATAACACAAAGAAAAATGGCATAAGTATAATACATGTATATCACATGTAATAGAGACTAGATTCAGAATGCTATAATTAAGGAAAGACTTGAGAATCAGTTTAACAGTCTAGTTCACTATAGAATAAGGTATGGAAATGTTTTAAAAGGTCAAAATCAGTATAGAATATTACAAATATCAATGGAGGATCAATCACAAAGATTCAGGGATTCGTAAATAGAAAATGACATTGATTTAGTATAACCTTATGAGAATAGTCTAAATTAACAGAGTAGGGATTCATATAGAGCATGGTCTAAATTAACAGAGTAGGGAGAATAAATGAAGAATCAGAAACATTGATGGACAAAATCAAAGAAAATCAGAGATAGCATACAAAATAGACAGGATTAATCGAAATCAGAAACCTTAACAAGCAAGCATAGTGTAAAAATCACAGAATCATAGGATATTCATGAGAAACGAACATATATGCAAATTAATCGAACAAATACTTAGAATCACATATGAAAAACCAAGAAAACTTAGGGCTTTAGCAAAATAAATCAAACAAAAGGGTAAAAGCTCAAATAAACGCTCAAACATAGTAAAATCAAGGGATAATACTAAAAATCAGAAAGAAAAGTTGTTTTGAAACGGGGTTTAAGAACCCTAGTTTTGAAGATGAAAATTCGTTCTAAGAAAATCGAAAAACTTTTAAGTAAAATCATAGAAAAACTCGTAATACGCCCGGATCCATTACAGATCTGAAAAAATCAAGGGCTAGTAGTTAGGGTTTAATGAAGATGACCCAAAGAGAAGGAGAAACGTCTTAGAACCACTGGTTCTAGTCGAAAATAGTAAAATCTTACTCGGACGACCATGGATGGACGTAGAATGGCATGAAGAACCTTTGGGAGGCGAGTGAACCGCCTTCTAGTTCCCTTGAGGACCTTAAGGCAGTGATACCCATCGTATGAAGAGAGCCATGAGGTCAGAAGGGTGGTGAGATCACCATGATTTCCGGCAAAGCAACAACATGTGAGAGCTTATGTTAGCAGAGAGAGATGAGATATGTAATGGCGGAGAGGATGAGAGGGAAGTGAGAGGGGGAAGGGGTTGGTCATTAGGCTTAATTAAGGTAAGGGTTAATCTAGGCCGTTGATCAAACATGATCAACGGTCCAGATTAAACACATGATTGGGTCGGGTAGGATAATGTATTGGGCTTGGGGTATTTGGGCCATTTAATTGGGTTGGGGTCTTTATTAATTAGGCTATAATTGAAAATAAAAGCGGCTAGTTGTGAAATACCCAATTAAATTAAATAAAATAATTTATAAAATAGCTAATAATTGTATAAAAACGAATTTCATGCAGAGAAAATAATTTAAAATGATTACTTAGTATTAGAATAAATGATTAATTTCTAGATAAAAATGATATAAAATCATATGATTTGGCTATAATTGCAAAGTTATTGCAATTATAGCCAAAAGGTGCCAATTCGGCTAATCGTGAAATAATTTGCCCTTAATAAGGCCATAAACAATAAATACAATCAAGAAAAATGCTTTTGAAATCATTTGCAATTTGTAAATATTAATTGGAAATAAAATGCTGGATAAGTTAATAAAATATAGAAATAATTATGAAAAAAGTACCAATTTCCATTGATACATGATTTTGAAGTTATATATGCAATTTTAAAATATTTTGAGAAAACATTGGGTATCAATAGGACTCTTTTGGTAGGGGACATCCTCCCAGGCCGTATCATTCAGCACTCCAAGCTTCTCACGGTGCTCTAGGTGGCCGTGGTTCCCATATGTAGCATTCTGATTAGTTGCCTTACAGTTCACCACCAGCTCCTATCAGTGCACTGCCGCTCCAGAGTTTTCAGGGTGGTTACTCAGGTCGTCAAGGTGAATTCCACAAGTCATAAATGACTATACGGAACTATTGCAAGTTCCGGAATTCCTTTTGGACCCTGATATCAAAAGGTCCAATTCCAGGCTGAATTCTAAATCTCATGAAATCCTGAATTCCAATTCAGGTGCCGAAATACTCCCGGGTCATCAGAAACCCGAGGTGAACATAATCCCAAGTCCAAAATTATCATCTGGAGCTGCTGGAGCTGTAAGAACTCGATTCCGAGGTTGTTTGCTCAAAATGCTGCTCGGAACCAACAATTAGCCAAATAGGCTAGCCTTCAGGAACCAAGTGTTCCTAAACTGGCCAAATCACTTCTGAAATTCGAACTACCTGCCCACACAAGACATAAGGCACGAGTAGCCGCTATGGAAAGAGTCATTTACGGGAACGAAGTCGCAACACACAAAACGACCGGCTGGGTCGTTACACTGACAGTCCGAGCGTACTATTCAGATTTTGGAGGATATTCTACGCGCCTGCGTTATTGACTTTGGAGGTTTTTTGGGATCAATTCTCTCCATTAGCTGAGTTTCCTACAACAATAGCTATCAGTCGAGCATTTAGATGGCTCCCTATGAGGCATTATATGGTAGGCGGTGTCAGTCGCCGGTTGGATGGTTTGAGCTGGGAAATGGTCGGTTGTTGGGTAAAGAGTTAGTGCATATGCCTTGAATAAGGTTAAGGTGATTCAGGATAGACTTCGTACAGCTCAGTCAAGGCAGAAGAGTTATGCCGACCGCATAGTTTGTGATATGGCATTCATGGTTGAAGAGCAGGTGTTGATTCGAGTGTCGCACATGAAGGGCGTGATGAGATTTGGGAAGAAGGGCAAGCTAAGCCCTAGGTTCATGGGACCTTTTGAGATCCTTGATAGAGTGGGAGAGGTGGCTTACAGACTTGTGTTGCCACCGAGTTTATCAGTTGTGCATCCAGTGTTTCGTGTGTCTGTGCTTTAGAAGTATCACGGTGATCCATCCCATGTGTTAGACTTTTGTAGTGTCCAGTTGGACAAGGACTTGACCTATGAGGAGGAGCCGGTAGCTATTGTAGATCGGCAGGTTCGTTAGTTGAGATCAAAGAGTTATCCTTCTGTTCGTGTTTAGTGGAGAGGTCAGCCTTCCGAGGCAGCTACCTGGGAGTCCGAGACCGATATGCGGAGCCGATATCCCCATCTTTTCCCCGATTCAGGTACTTTTGTATGTCCGTTCGAGGACGAACATTTTTTTAGAGGTGGAGAATATGATGACCCAAAAGGTCATCTCTCGTTTTAAAAGTCAAAAATGTGTTTTAAGGCCTTAAATACCTCCTCTTGTCTTACCGATTTTTGTGTGTGCCATCCGGGCGTATATTCGGAAAGCTTTTATATGAAAAATTGAGAAAAAATGCAAATTTTGCCTTTAAACTTGAATTTAAGTTGACTTTGGTCAACATTTTGGGTAAATGGATCCGGACCCGTGATTTGATGGTCTCGGAGGGTCCATAGGAAAATATGAGACTTGGGTGTATACCCGGAATCGAATTTCGAGGTCCCAAGCTCGAGGAATGAATTTTTGAAAGAAATTGTTTAACTAAAATTATAAGAGTTTTTGGAAATTTGACTTTATTGGAAATTGATAGTATCAGGTCCGTATTTTGGTTTCGGATCCCGATACGAGTTTAATATAGTATTTGAGTGGTGTCTGTAAAATTTGATAAGAAATGAAAGTCATATGACATGATTCGGACCCAAAGTTGTAAAATTAGAAACTTTGAAAGTTCTTGTGATTTTTCTTTGATTTTGATGCTAAATTCGTTGTTTAAGATGTTAATTTTGCGATTCGATCACACGAGTAAGTCTGTAGGATGTTTTTAGGGATGTGAGCATGTTTGGTTTGGAGTCCCGAGGGCTCGATTCAGTTTCGGATAGGCATCGATGTGTTTCGGACTTAGAAAAATCTGGTGAAGTTGTTGTTTCTGGTGTCCAAGTATTTTGTTCTTCGCGTTCGCGATACAATCCACATGAACGCTATGTACAAGCTGGGTTGGGGAGGGATTGTTTCTACACGAACGTGGAACCTTCGTCGCGAATGCGTAGCTCTGTGGGGAATCCTCTACGCGAACGTGACTAGCCACACGCGAGCGCTTAGTGTACTGGGGGGGGGGGGCTGTGGAGTCCTTGAGTTGTTCTTCGTGAATGTGGTGTCAGGCCCACAAACGCGATGGTCAAGGGGGACAGACCATCGCGAACGCGATCAGCTCATAGAGAACGCGTAGGCCTTTTGGCTGCAATGCTCCGCGAATGCGACAGACCTCTCGCGAACGCGAAAAAGGTCCGTCCAGTGTTTTAAAACAGTAGGAAAAATAGGAAAAAGCCATAATTTCATATCTCCTTCCATAGAATCCGACCTCGGGCAATTTTTGAAGAGGGATTTCATCACCAAGTCATACGTTCGTGTTCTTAAACTTATGTTTTCCATTTTCCATCAACACCCTTTAGATTCTAGGCCTAAATTTTGTTCTTTAAGGGTAGAAATTATGGATTTTAGGAGAATTAGGGATTTTACAAACTTGGGAATTTATACTTCGATTTGGGGTCGGATTCCCAAACTAATTACATATTCGGGCTCGTGGGTTGGGTGATCGGGTTTTTGTCCGATCCTCGTATTTTGACCAAGCGGGCCTGGGGTCGATTTTTGACTTTTTGGAAAAAATGATAGAAAACCTATAATTAAGCATTGGGGTTGAATTATTTAGCATTTATTGATGTTGTTAAGTTAATTTCGTCTAGATACAAGTGGATTGGATGCAAAATCTAAAGTGAAAGCGGTGTTTGAGGCTTCAGTTTGGCCGTGGAATCTGAGGTAAGTGTTTGGTCTAACCTTAGCTGGAGGGAATATGTGTTGTGTCCTATTGCTACGTGTTAGTGTTATGTTCGACGTATAGGTGTGGTGACGAGTTCCTATACGTTGGTGTCAAGCATTCACGTGAGTCGTATATTGTGATTTATGTGATTTTTCTTTAAGCACTACTTGGGTTTGACTAGATAATTATCCATGTTGATGGTATATCCTTGTTATTGCATATTGTTGAGTATTGGTTCAAGTTGAGAATTATTACATGAAGTTAAGTAATTAAGAGATATTGGTTATAGTTGTTTCTCTTGCCGGGATGATATCGATTCTATTGTTGGCTCCCTTGCCGGGATGTTATGGTTTCTATTATTGTTTATATTGTTGATTTCCTTGTCGGATTGTTGTCATTTCCTTTGTTTGGGTGAGAAAGAGTGTAAAACACGAAGGTTGATGCCATTCATGATATTATGAGTGAGTATTAATGCACGCAGGGTGATGTCATGCCGAAATTGTGAGTGTTAATGCACAAAGGGTGATACCGTGCCATATTAATGAAATTAAAAGAATAAAGGGTGATGTCGTGCCATGATTACGAGAGAGTAAAAGCACGAAGGGTGATGTTGTGCCATGATTATGAGAGAGTAAAAGAACGAAGGGTGATGTCATGCCATTTCTGTTGATTCTATGGTGAGGATGAGAGTAAAAGCACGAAAGGTGATGTCGTGCACTGGTCTTTGTGTTATTATTTTCGTTGTTTTATGTTCGATATTTATTTTGTCGCTTTACTTTGTTATTTTTATAACGTGATATTTATTGCCCTGCCATTTAATTCTTGTTATTATTATTGTTTTCGTATATGATTAAACTGCACAGGTTTATATAGTTGTTGTGTCCTAGCCTCATCACTACTTCGCCGACACTTACCAGTACATGTGGTTAGTTGTACTGATGCTACACTCTGCACTTTTTGTGCAGATCCCGGTACTGGACCCTTCGGACCCTAGATCGAGGTTGTTGCCTTCTGTCCACTGGAGAACCCAAGGTAGTCCTGCACGCGTCTGCAAGCCTTGACGTCCCCTTCTATCCTGTTTCTTTTCTATGCTTATTTACTTCTAAGACAGTTGTATATTTCTTTGGTCAGACCACTGTTTGTAGTATTTTTAGACAGTCTGTGGAATTGTGACACTTGTTTTGGGCTTAGCTTTATTTTGGATTTCGCTTTAGTATTAAATTAAACTGTTAAATTCTGTTATTCCGCATTTTTATTTCCATTGATATTATTCTTAAATCGTCTAATAAAATTTTAAAGATAAAGGAATTAGATGAACTGATCAGTAACGTTGGCTTGCCTAGCGGGTTCCACATTAGGCGCCATCACGATCCCGATGGTGGAAAATTCGGGTCGTGACAAGTTGGTATCAGAGCCCTAGGCTGCTTAGGTCTCACAATTCACAAACAAGCTTATTAGAGTCTGAGGGATCGGTACGGAGATGTCTGTGCTTATCCCCTAGAGGCTACAGAGTTTAGGAATGACTTCACATCTATCCTTCATTGTCGTGCGATTTGATTTCTCAATGCTAATTGAATTTCTACTTTTTTCTCTCGCAGATGGCAAGAACACGTGCTTCTTCATGCACTGATCAGCAGCCCGAGTCCCCAGTAATAGCTCCTACGAGGGGCAGAGGACGAGGTCGAGGCCGTGCTAGAGGTAGGAGAAGAGCTCAACCCAAAGCAGCAGCACCAGCGGCAGAACCGCAGGTAGAATTTGCTGATGAGGTTCCTGCCCAGACAGCTCTTGCAGGGCCAACTCAGGTTCCCGAGGGCTTCATCGCTACCCCGGTACTCCAGGATGCTGTGGTGCGTCTAGTGGGCCTCATGGAGAGTGTCGCTCAGTCAGGCTTACTTCCTGCAGAACTAGTTGTCTCTCATGTTGGGGGAGGAGCATAGAGTCCCGCTACTCGCACTATGGAGCAGATGGCTTCTTAGTTTCAGACTCCAGCAGCTCAGCCAGCTGGGGTAGTTCAGCCAGGTGTTGTGGATCAGACCAGTGATGGAGCAACTATGTCTGTTGATACTTTGTGGAGGTTGGATAGGTTCACCAAGCTTTTCACTACTACTTATAGCAATACATATTCATAGGATCCCCAAGACTATTTGGATAGGTGTCACGAGGTTCTACGGAACATGGGGATAGTGGAGACCATTGGGGTCGACTTTTCTACTTTTCGTCTATCAGGTTCCGCCAAGACTTGGTGGAGAGATTATTGTTTGGCTATACCAGCTGGATCACCACCTTTGACTTGGCTCGGTTCTCTCAGTTATTTCTTGAGAATTTCCACCCTATTACTAAGATAAGGGATTATAGGAGGTAGGTTTAGCGTCTCCAGCACGGTTCTATGACCGTCACTCAGTATGAGGCCAAATTAATCCTTGGCCCGTCATGCTATTATGATACTTCCCACCGAGCGAGAGAGGGTGAGGAGATTTATTGAGGGACTAGCTCAGCCGATCAGATTACAGATGGCTAAGGAGACAGGGAGTGAGATTTCTTTCCAGGATGCATCCAAGATGGCCAGACGAGTTGAGATGGTTCTATTGCAGAGGAGTGGTCAAGGGTATGACAAGAGGCCCCGTCATTTTGGCCGGTTTAGTGGTGCTTCATCTAGAGTCAGGGACTATTTTGGTAGGGGCCATTCTCCCATACTGTATTATTCAGCACTTCAGGCTTCTCACGGTGCTCTAGGTGGATGTGGTTCCCATATGCAGTATTCTGATTAGTTGCCTTACAGTGCACCACAAGCTCCTATCAGTGCACCGCTGCTCCAGAGTTTTCAAGGTGGTTACTCAGGTCGTCAGGGTCAATTCTAGGGTCAGCTGTTCCGTTATACTTGTGGGATTCGAGGAAAATTTCTAAATTTTTCCCTCGAGCCTCGAGCAGTTCTCAACACCGGGGTTCTCGTCCCAAAGTTCTAGCACCAGGTATTCCACCGCCCGCTCAGCCAACTAGAGTTGGGGGTCGAGGTGTTAGAGGTGGAGGCGAGGTCGGTAGAGGTAGAGGTCAGCCAATTGGAGGCCGTCCCGGGGATGTAGTTCAGATTGGTGGGGCCCATCCCCGATGTTATGCTATTATAGCCACACCTAAGGCTGAGACCTCTGATGTAGTTATCACAAGTATGCTTTCAGTTTGCAGTAGGGATGCTTCAGTTCTATTTGATCGAGGGTCCACATATTCTTATGTGTCATATTATTTTTCCCCTTATTTGGTTATGCGTCGTGATTCTTTGAGTGCTCCTGTATATGTGTTTACACCGGTGGGTGATTCTATTATGGTAGATCGTGTCTACCGTTCGTGTGTAGTGGTTATTGTGGGTCTTGAGACTAATGCAGATCTTCGACTCCTCGATATTGTGGATTTTGATGTCATTTTGGGGATGGATTGGTTGTCGGTCTATCATGCCATATTGGACTATCATGCCAAGACCGTGACATTAGCATTGCCGGGGTTTCCTCGACTCGAGTGGAGAGGGACTCCTTGTCATTCTTCCAGAAAGGTTATCTCTTATATGAACGCTCGACGTATGATCGAGAAGGGGTATTTGGCCTATTTTGCTTATGTTTGTGATTCTAGTGCTGAGGTTCCTTCTATAGATTCTGTGCCCGTTGTCCTTGAGTTTCCAGAGGTTTTTTCTGCAGAGCTGTCAGGTATGCCGCCCGACAAAGATATTGACTTTTGCATTGATTTGTCTCCGGGAACTTAACCTATTTCAATCCGGCCATAGAGTATCTCCCCGCCAGAGTTGAAGGAATTGAAAGAACAGTTGCCGGATTTGCTTGATAAAGGATTTGTTAGGCCTAGTGTCTCACCTTGGGGTGCGCCAATATTATTTCTTAAGAAGAAGGATGGGTCGATGAGGATGTGCATAGATTATTGGCAGTTGAACAAGGTTACCATCAAGAACAAGTATCTATCGCCGAGGATTGATGATTTGTTTGATCCACTTCAGGGTTCCAAGGTATTTTCGAAAATTGATTTGAGGTCTGGCTACAATCACTTGAGGATAGGGCATCCGATGTCCGTAAGATAGCTTTTCGCACTCGGTACGGGCATTATGAGTTCTTAGTGATGTCATTCGGGTTGACAAATGCCCCAGCAGCATTCATGGACTTGGTGAACCGAGTGTTCAGGCCTTATTTGGAGTCCTTCGTGATTGTCTTCATTGATGATATTTTAACTTATTCCCGTAGCCGGGAGTAGCATGAGCAGCACCTTTGAGTCGTTCTTCAGACTCTGAGGGACAGTCAATTATATGCTATGTTGTTGAAATGTGAGTTCTGGTTGAGTTCAGTTGCATTCTTGGGTCATGTTGTACCAGCAGAGGGTATTCAGGTGGATCCTAAGAAGATTTCGACAATCAATGATTGTTCTAGACCCACATCATCCATAGAGATTCAGAGTTTCTTGGGTTTGGCGGGCTATTACTATCCGTTTGTGGAGGGTTTTCGTCTATTGCAACCCCGATGACCTAGGTTGACCCAGAAGGGTGCCCAGTTCAAGTGGTCAGATGAGTGTGAGGCGAGCTTTTAGAAGCTCAAGACAACTTTGACTACGGCGCTAGTGTGTGTTTTGCCCACAGGTTCAGGGCCTTATACTGTGTATTGTGATGCATCTCGTATTGGACTTTGTGCGGTATTTCTGCAGGATGGCAAGGTTAATGCATATGCTTCGCGATAATTGAAGATCCACGAGAAGAATTATCTAGTTCATGATTTGAAGCTAGCAGTCATTGTTCACGCGCTGAAGATTTGGTGGCATTATCTATATGGCATGTCATGTGAGGTGTTCACGGATTACAAGAGCTTTCAATACTTGTTCAAGCAAAAGGAACTAAATTTGAGGCAGAGAAGATGGTTGGAGCTGTTGAAAGACTATGACATCACCATCTTGTATCATCCGGGGAAGGCCAATGTGGTGACTGACGCTTTGAGTAGGAAGTCAACCAGTATGGGTAGCCTTGCATATATTCAAGTTAGGGAGAGACCGCTTTCTTTGGATGTTCAGGCTTTAGTCCATCAGTTCATGAGTTTGGATGTTTCTGAGCCCAACCGTATTCTAGCTTACACGGTCGCTCGTTCTTCATTATTTGATCGTATCCGATATTGGAAGTATGATGATCTTCATCTTCTTTTCCTTAGGGACACTGTGTGGCACAATGGTGCCAAGCATATTACAGTTGGGGATGATGGAGTTTTGCGGATGTAGGGTCGTATTTGTATGCGCAATGTGAATGGACTTCGTGAGTTGATTTTAGAAGAGGCCCATAGTTCCCAGTACTCCATTCATCCGGGCGTGGCTAAGATATTTCAGGATTTGCGGCAACATTATTGGTAGAGGATGATGAAGAAGTATATTGTAGCGTATGTAGCTCGGTGTTTGAATTGTCATCAGGTAAAATATGAGTATCAGAGACCTGGTGGATTGTTTCAGAAGATAGAGATTCCTGAGTGGAAGTGGGAGCGCATCACCATGGATTTCGTTGTTGGACTCCCATGGACTCAGAGGAAGTTTGATGCAGTATGGGTTATTTTGGATAGGCTGACCAAGTCAGTGCATTTCATTCCTGTGGTAGTTTTCTATTCTTCGGAGAGATTGGTTGAGATATATATCCGGGAGATTGTTCATTTTCATGGTGTGCCCGTGTCTATTATTTTTAACCGAGGTACAAGTTTGCCTCGCATTTTTGGAGGGTAGTTCAGCGTGAGTTGGGCACGTAGGTCGAGATTAGCACAATATTTCATTCTCAGATGGACAGACAGTCTGAACGTACTATTCAGATTTTGGAGGATATTCTACGTGCCTGTGTTATTGACTTTGGAGGTTCTTGGGATCAGTTCTTGCCATTAGCTGAGTTTTCCTACAACAACATATATCAGTCGAGCAATCAGATGACTCCCTATGAGGCATTATATGGTAGGCGGTGTCGGTCGCCGGTAGGATGGTTCGAGCCGGGAGAGGCTCGGTTGTTGGGTACAGACTTGTTGAAGGATGCATTGGACAAGGTTAAGGTGATTCAGGATAGACTTCGTACAACTTAGTCCAGTCAGAAGAGTTATGCCAACTGTAGAGTTCGTGATGTAAAATTCATGGTTGGAGAGCGGGTGTTGCTTCGGGTGTCGCCCATGAAAGGCGTGATGAGATTTGGGAAGAAGGGAAACCTAATCCCTAGGTTCATTGGCCCTTTAGAGATCCTCGATAGAGTGGGAGAGGTGGCTTATAGACTTGCGTTGCCGCCGTTTTTATCAGCTCTGCATCCATTGTTTCATGTGTTTATGCTTCGGAAGTATCACGGTGATCCATCCCATGTGTTAGACTACAACAATGTCTAGTTGGACAAGGACTGTACCTATGAAGAGGAGCCGATAGTTATTCTAGACCGGCAGGTTCGTCAGTTGAGAACGAAGAGTTATCTTTCAGTTTGTGTTTAGTGGAGAGGTCAGCCTACCTAGGAAGCTACCTGGGAGTTTGAGTCCGATATGCGGAGCCGATATCCCCATCTTTTCCCCGATTCAGGTACTTTTCTATGTCCGTTCTGGGACGAATGTTTGTTTTAGAGGCTGAGAATATGATGACCCAAAAGGTTATCTCTTGTTTTAGAAGTCAAAATTATGTTTCGAGGCCTTAAAGACCTCCTCTTGTGTTACCTCATTTTGCATTCGCCATCCAGGCGTATACCCGGAAAGATTTTATAGGCAAAAATTGAGAAAAAATGCTAATTTTGCTTTTATAATTGAGACTTCGGTCAACATTTTGGGTAAACAGACCCAAACCCATGATTTGACGATCCTAGAGGCTACGTGGAAAAATATGGGACTTGGGCGTATGCATGGAATTGAATTCCGAGGTCCCAAGCTCGAGGAATGATTTTTTGAAAGAAATTGTTTAACTTAAATTATTAGAGTTTTTGGAAATTTGACTGTATTGGAAATTGATAGTATCGGGCCCGTATTTTTGTTCCGGAGACCGGTATAAGTTTAATATAGTATTTGAGTGGTGCCTGTAAAATTTGGTAAGAAACGGAAGTCATATGACGTGATTCGGACCCGTAGTTGTAAATTTTGAAACTTTGAAAGTTCTTGAGATTTTTCTTTGATTTTGACGCTAAATTCGTTGTTTAAGATGTTAATTTGGCCATTTGAGCGCACGAGTATGTTTGTAGGATGTTTTTAGGGTTGTGTGCATGTTTGGTTTGGAGCCCCGAGGGCTCGGGTGAGTTTCAGATAGGTATCGGGGTGTTTCGGACTTAGAATAATTTGGTAAAGTTGTTGTTTCTGGTGTCACAGTATTTTGTTCTTCGCGTTCGCGGTTCAACCCACGAGAACGAGATGTATAAGCAAGGTTGGGGAGGGATTTCTTCTATGCGAACGAGGGGCCTTAGTCGCGAACGCGGAGCACTAAGGGAATGCTCTACGCGAACGCAACTGGCCACACGCGAACGCGTAGTGTACTGGAGGGAGGTTGGGGAGTCCTTGAATTGTTCTTCGCGAACGCGGTCCCAGGCCCGCAAATGCGATGGTCAGGGGAGACAGACTGTCGCGAACGCGAGCAGCTCATCGCAGGGGAGGTTGGTTCGTTACTTTGTCTGTTTGCTTTTCTCCGCTCCTCATCGAAATCATGCTTGAGTTACCATGTGTAGCATCTGGCCAAAAATAAATTTTTCGAAAAATATACGTGCATAGTTATTCAAAACATAGTAATATGCAATTTTTAAATTAATTAGATAAACTAGTAACTGTGACACTATCAGAGACATTGCGACCTTTTTTCCATAGCATTTTGAGGGTCCTCCTCAAAATTCAGCCCCAGTTATCTAGACAACTTCTAGTTGCAAACAATATCGTTGGCTGAAATTACTTCGAAATTTTGAGGGTCCTCCTCAAAATTCTGCCAAAGTTTTTTATTATGAGGAAAATTGAATTTTTTTTGAATTGTGACCAAATCCCTAGGGCTGCCTACGTATCCCCTCTTAAATAGGAATCAAGTCAAGCGTAGTTCAATTACATCATATGAAGAAATGCAAATAGTTTACACATAGTATCTTTTGACGTCATCTAAATTTATAGGCTTTGTCCAGATGTCTCCATCCATTTCTGCGAGTATGAGTGCTCCTCTTGTTAGCACCTTGTGAACCATAAGGGCCTTTCCAGTTAGGTAAGAATTTCCCTTTTGCTTCATCTTGATGTGGAAAGATCGATTTCAACACCAGCTGCCCAGGTGTGAATTGTCTAGGTTTTACCTTTTTGTTGAAAGCTCTAGACATTTTGTTTTTATAAAGCTGACTGTGACACACTGCATTCATCCTTTTCCCGTCAATGAGAGCTGCTCATAGCGGCTCCTTATCCATTCTGCATCACTGACACACTACTTTGGCGGGGATGACGACTTCTGTACCTTAGACCAATAAGTAAGTAGTTGCCTTGGTTGGTGTGCGGACTGTAGTGCGGTATCCCAGTAAGGCGAATGGTAATTTCTTGTGCCATTACTTGTGATTCTCTACCATCTTTTTTAGTATCTTCTTGATGTTCTTGTTGGCGGCCTCCACGGCTCCATTTATTTGGGGCTTGTATGTTGTGGAATTCTTGTGCTTGATTTTAAAAGTTTCGCACATGGCTTTAATCAAGTTGCTGTTAAGATTGGAAGCATTTTCAGTAATGATAGATTCTGGAACCCCGAATAGACAGACAATACGATCCCCGACGAAATCGGCGACGACTTTCTTAGTTGAATCTTTGTAGGATGCGGCTTCAACCCATTTTGTGAAATAATCGATGGGCACTAAAATGTACGTGTGCCTTTTAAAAGCGGTGGATTTGATTGGACCGATGACATCTATTCCCAGGCAGCAATAGGTCAAGGTGCACTCATTGCATTGAGTTTGTTTGGTAGCACCCCTATCATATCGGTGTGTATCTGGGATTGGTGATATTTCTAGACATACCAGATGCAGTCTGTTTCCATAGTCATCCAAAAGTATCTGGCTCTTAGTATCTTCTTGTCTAGGACGAAACCATTATTCATATGGGGGCCGCAGGTTCCGACATGTATTTGTTCAAGAAATTTGGAAGCCTCTTTGGTGTCAAAACATTGTAGTATACCTAGATCAGGAGTTCTTCTATACATAATTACTCCGCTTTGGAAGAACTGGTTGGACAACCTCCGAAGTGTGCATTTCTAAGTGTGGTTCGCATGCTCTGGGTATTCTCTTTTTGCCAAATATTCCTTGATATGGTGGAACCATGGATTTCCATCTGTTTCTTCTTGAACATGAGCACAATAAGCTGGCTGATTATGAATTCTCACCGGAATGGGATCGATGAAATTCTTGTCCGGGTGTTGTATTATGGAGGACAAAGTAGCCAATGCATATGCAAATTCATTCTAGATTTTGGGGACATATCAGAATTCTATCTTCGTGAACATCTTCATCATCTCTTGTATGTGATGCAAATACTGTAGTGTCTTGGTATTTTTTGTAGCCCATTCTCCTTGTACCTGGTGCACCAACAGGTCTGAATCACCAGAAATTATTGAATATTCATGTCGACAGCCAAATTGAGCTCTAATATGCAGGCTTCATACTCTGCCATGTTGTTGTGCATGGAAACCTGAGTTTTGTGGACACCGCGTAATGCTAACCGGTTTTCGATATGAAGACGACTCCGATACCGACTCCTTTAGAATTTGCAGCTCCATCAAAAAACATTCTCCAACCGTCGTAGGCTACAACAATATCTTCTCCTACGAATGACACTTCTTCTACAGGAAAATATGTTTTCAGTTGTTCGTATCCTCATCCAACAGGATTTTCCGCAAGATGATTTGCTAATGTTTGTCGCTTTACTACCTTCTGAGTCATATAGATTATATCGAACTCACTCAATTATATTTTACAATTGGCCAGCTTCTCGGTAGGAATATGCTTCTGAAAGATGTACTTTAGAGGATCCATCCTCGATATGAGATATGTGGTGTAAGCACAAAAGTAGTTCCTCAACTTTTGAGCTATCCATGCTAGAGCACAACATGTGTGTTCTAGCAAAGAATAATGTGCTTCATAAGGTGTGAACTTCTTACTCAGATAATATATGGCTTGCTCTTTTCTCCTTGTCTCGTCATGTTGTCCCAAGACACAACCGAAAGCCCCTTCTAATATGGAAAGATAGAGTAGTAGTGGTCTACCAGGTTCTGGCGGGACTAGGACTGGTGGTGTGGACAAGTATTCGTTGATTTTGTCAAAAGCCTTCTGACAGTCTTCAGTCCAGCTGGTTGCAGCATCCTTCTTCAACATTTTGAATAATTGTTCACATATCACCGTTGATTGTGCTATGAAGAGTGTGATATAGTTGAGACGTCCCAAGAAACTCAACACGTCCTTCTTGTTCTTTGGTGGTGGTAACTTATGATAGCTTTGACCTTTGACAGATCCAACTCAATTACTCGGACGCTGACAATGAACCCTAAAAAATTTCCGGTAGGAACTCCGAAGGGACATTTTGCGGGGTTCAGTTTTAGATTGTACTTCCGTAGCCGGTCAAAGAACTTTGTCAAATATGTTATGTAATCTGTGGCCTTCTTGGATTTGATGATGACGTCATCCACATATACTTCCATCTCCTTATGTATCATGTCGTGGAAAATGGTCGTCATGGTCCTCATGTAGGTGGCTCCAGCATTCTTTAAACTAAACGGCATCATTTTGTAGCAATATACCCCCCCATGGTGTGATAAAGGCTGTCTTTTCTGTGTCTTCCTCGTCCATCCAAATCTGATGATAACACGCGAAACAATCGACAAAGTACTAGAGCTCGTTCTTGGCGTAGTTGTTGATCAGTATGTGTATATTTTCCAGTGGAAAATCACCTTAGGGACTTACTCTGTTTAAATCCCAATAGTTGACACATATTCTTACCTTCCCGTATTTCTTTGGAACTGGCACAATTTTGGCTAACCAGGTCGGATATTGAACTACCCAGAGGACTTTAGCTTTGATTTGCTTGGTGACTTCTTCCTTGATTTTCAGGCTCATGTCTTGAACTTTATGATTTTTTGCTATAGTGGTGGACACATTGGACATTGTGAGCCACTATGGATGTGCTCAACCCGATCATATCGTCATACGACCATGAGAAAATGTCTTCATACTCTCCCAGGAAACGAGTGTACTCTTCCTTCTCTGATGATGACAAGTGAATGCTTATGCGATTTTCTTTTACGGTTTCAGAATCTCCCAAGTTGACCACCTCAGTCTCGTCTAGGTTGGACTTAGGTTTGTTCTCAAAGTTTTCAACCTCTCTAACGATTTCCTCAAGTATCATATCTTCTTCTTCTATCTCTTCCGAGTCACTACTCTTATGTTGCATTTTATCATTACATGTCACAGTCGTTGGTTCATCAAACTACTGATAAATTCTGAAACGTTAAACAAAATAATGTTCAAATGACTTCAAACTATGTTTTTCAAAACAAAATACTGAAAGGAAAGAAAGATGTATTTAAAACAAAATGCTCAAAAAAATCATTTTCAAATAACTATAGCAGGCATGCTACCCCAGGACTCGTCTGGCCCTGGATGGTGTGACGGTCCAATTCCAGAGAACTGCTCCCCTCTCTACTATCTGGATGATAAGGCCTTCTTCCTCCTCCTCCTGAACTGTCACATTGCAGACCGCATCTTCGTCTTCCAAGAATAGGTTCCTTAGACCAGCACAAGCTTCCTCTTCTTCAAATCCCCATATTATGTCACACTGATGAAAGGATTGGCTCAAATGCGGCATTGGTTGCTCGAGAGGGTAATAGGGACCATGCCATGGCGGAGACCAATCATCATATTCTTGCAAATTATACTGATATCCAAGTCCAAAAGTTGTACCATAACGTTTCAGCTATATTGGCTTGGCAATGCTTTGGAGTTTCTTCCCGAGTCCTTTGTCGGGTTCATACCCTTGACGCTATTGCTGGTCCCCCACTTGTCTTTCTCTATTGCATTGACGCGCTCGATGTTGTGATAAGTCTCCCCTCCTAACTTCCTTCTATTCTCCACAATCGGGACAGTTTGGTTGGTATAAATGGAGTTACTTCCGTCCCCATGAGTGATCACTGCATGATGATTCCATTCGAATTTCACGGCCTTGTGTAAATTAGATGCTACGGCCCCGACGACATGTATCCAGGGTCGTCCCAACAGTAGGTTGTATAAGGTTGATATGTCTAGCACTTGAAATTCAACATCGAACCAGGTCGGACCCATCTGCAAGAATAGATTGGTTTCCCTGATTGTGGCTCTTTGTGACCCATCGAACGCCTTCACATTCATAGTCTCTGCTCGTATTTCATGCAAACCTTTACCCAAACTTTTCACAATTGTTAGCTGACAGATGTTGAGGCTAGATCCTCCGTCTATCAAAACCCTGACAATAAATTTATCCTTGCATTGTACCGTGATATGCATCGCCCTATTGTGGCTAAATCCTTCTGGTGGAAACTCGTCTTCATGAAAAGTGATCTTGTCGTTCTCCAGTACTTGTCCTATCATGTTGGCCATCTCCCGACTTGTGATATTGTTAGGCACATAAGCCTTATTTAATACCATCATCAAGTCATTCCTGTGTGCCTCGAAATTCTGCAGCAATGATAGGATGGATATCTGCGTGGGAGTTTTGTTTAGATGGTCCACCACAAAATATTCCCTCGCTTGCATCTTTCTCCAAAGATCAATTGGCCCGGTTTTAATGATGAGTGGTTTGGCAGTAGGTTCTTTACTCATTCCTCCCAAATTCTCGGGTGTATAAATTCTACCGGTCCTGGTCATCCCTTGTGCAGCTCCAAATTCTTCTATTTTTCCTTTCCTTTTGACTTGTGCAATATATTCCAAGGTAAGACATTTGAACTAAATGGCGTTGTGGATACCACTGTCGCAGTAGAGGGTGTGGCTATTTCCACTTCAAATGGAGCAGGTGCAGCTGCAAGTGTTGTCACTTCAATTTCAAACGGAGTTGATGCGGCTAACTGAACTTCGACTGGTGGTTGTATCTGTACCACAATAGGGGTGAGTGTGATTGCATGTTTCTTAGGATCATCCCCTTCTCGAATAAGCCCAATTGACCCTTCAGGATCCCATTCTTCATCAGTCTCTATCACATGTACTCATTCACCCCTATGATCCAGAAGAGGGTTCTTTCTTCTTTGATATACCCCCTCACTGCAATACTTTGTTTATAGCCTGCAGTGCCTCAAATTTGGTCACCATCCCGCTTTTGATTCCTTCTTCAATCCTTTCCCCTAGTTTGATGATGTCGGAGAATTTGTTATTTTCGATGACCATTAGCCTCTCATAGTATTGTGGATCTTTGGCTCAGACGAAGAATTTGTTCATCTGTTCTTCTTCTAATGTCGGCCTTACCTTTCCTCTGACCTCCATCGAGTAGCATACTCGCGAAAAGTCTCAGTTGGTTTCTTTTAGAGGTTCTGTATGTAGAAGACGTCCGGTGCATTCCCTGTATTAAACCTGAATTAGTCAATGATGTCTGATGTCCTGCTTACCTAATTAACCCACTTCTTGGGATTTTGACCGATGTACCAAGATAAGGCATCTCCAGTGAGACTTCTCATGAATAACTTCATGTGAGTTCTTTCATCTTTCCCAACTCCTACGAGCTTGTCACAGTATGTTCTTAGATGCACCTTTGGGTCACCCATTCCATCAAACATCTCGAACTTAGGAGGTTTGTAACCCTCTGACAGTTCTACGTCTAGTTGGATACACAGTCTTCATAATTCAAACCTTTAATACCTTTACCTCCTTCAACACCCTGGACTCGACTTATGAGCTTCTTAAGTTCTTCTGCCATATTCTTGATGTGCAGGTCCTTGTTGATAGATTTTGATGTGTATGAGGTTGGTTGAGTGGAGTGAGGTAAGGTTTCTACATATATGGGGTTATTTTGGTGGATACCGGGGGTTTGAGTGGAGTGATGATCATTGGTTGAATTTTGCAGATCGGGAATAGGTTGTGGGGTATTTTGAGGAGTATGGTAGGTAGTGGTTTGCGGGTACTGATTTGGAAGATGTTGGTGTTGAGGAGAAGTTGGTATTGGTGGAGGGGTAGGATTTTGGGGAGGTGTTGCGTATTGATGAGGCGCGGGAGGATTTTGTAGGCGTTGGTTCAGTGTGTTTTGAGGGGGTACTTGGTTCTAGGAGTTTTGCTGGTTAATATCTTGGACGTTTAGGGTGAGGGAGAGGTTTGCCAAATTGCGTACCTGCTCAAGTTCCCCTTGCAGTTCTAGTATTTATTGCTTCAATCGTAGAACCAGATCGTTTTGTGCCGGAGTACTCCGACTGTCTGATGTTTCAACATTCTTTACATGTGCAACATTTTATTTCCGGATACCACTCATATCATCCATCTTACCCTTTTCCTTACTTTTAGGATCACTTGGAGGAGGAGGAGGTGGAGGGCCTCTAGATCTGGTATGGTATACTCATGATGCCAGTATGCACTAACAAACCTTAGGGGACGGGAGTAATCAAAAATAGAAAACAAGAAGGTAAACAAGTCAGCAGGGATTTTGAAAAGATATAGTATTTAGACATGTATTGTTGAATTATGAATTCACGACCTAATTTGGGAACCTCGTTGTGCCCGAGGTAGTCTTAGCGACACGCAGATTTGGAGAAATCTAATGCCGATAATTGCCTCATTTCATTAATGTAATAAATAAGGCAAACCTTATAAAACGACAATAAATAAATGAGTCACTAATGACATTTTCCAAATTCTAAAACGACTCTAGAAAAAGAAAACAAACAATAATTTTAATCTAGTTGGTCCCGGAAGGACCTTCTCCATGCTTGGCCTTCTTGGCCCAATCAATCAGATTCCCCAGGTCGCGCATGTCCAGCAGCATATACGCCCTTGATAGGTGTCCTCCTTCATTTCCCTCTGCATTCTGATAGTCTACGACCCTTTTTCTCATCTTCCATTCCAGCTCGATTGGACCGTGCTCAAAATATTCCAACCTCTCCGTTGACTTTGAAACCATGTCCTTCCACTCATTAATTGACTCCATGTGTACCTTGTGACTCTTGTACTTCCTGGACTTGGACTCAAGGATTCTTTTACGTAACCTCTTGTACTTCACCTGTGCTCCGGCAGCTTCATCTATGACCCTATTTCCTTGATCGATCCCTGGATCGACTATTCCTGCTATGTTATCAACTAAAAATGATAGGTATAAGTACGCATGACTGGCGTGGTATCGATCTAGCTCAATGTCATACTTTTCCACAATAATCTTCAAATGCCACATGTATTGGGCCTCACATTTGTATTGAATGGACTCATCTTGGAAATTCTCTTTGTAATGACTGATTTTGGAGACTCGCGGTATGACTTGCTTTCTCCCATCTTGTCTCATGACCCTGATAGGAACATCTGGATATATGCCCCACAACCCGATCAACACCAAATGTGGAACATCCCTGGATCTGACGATGAATTCGCTAGTAGGGAACCACTCGAACATCCGACGGACCCTGTCCTCGGTCTGATTGTTGAAAAAGAGTACCCAATCTACAACGTTCTCCGGTTGTGCAAACCTATCTGGGATGAAAGTCATTCTTTTCGGATGATGGAAAGATATGTGGTCATTCCATGGTTTTCGTGGAAATTCTTGACGGCACTGTCCTCTTTGAATATGCTCCAACAACCATATCTGCAACAACAAATTTCAACCCTCATACTGTCTGAACCCCTTCTTGCAACCGTCCAAAGCTCGGTATATTTCTGCTTTGATCATTGGGAAAATAGTGTAGGTCTGTCCTTCAATCCCTTCCATTAGAGTTTTAGCTACCATAGCCAACTTAGTGTGAATCCTGTCTCCTTGGATTAGAAACACTATCATACCCAGAAAACATACGATGAACGCAAAAACCCGACAATAAGTCTAGCCAGGGAAGTGATGGAGAATTCATCATGAAAAATACGGTAGGATGTGCTGTGTCCAAATCGTTCGTAGAGGAAGTCGAAAGGTATGCAGGACTACTTTAAGCAAACTAAATTATATTTCTTTCTCAGACCCATCATTTTCAGAAACCCCCTAGGAGTGTGATTTTCTGGTACCAAAAAAACCAGGACTATCCTAGGGTAACCCAGCAAAACCTCCTATTTCTTTCAGAAAGGGAGTCATCTCCACATTGCTAAAATGAAATAGGGCCCTTTCTCCATCCCAAAACATGGTAGCAGCCTCGATCAAGATGTTGTTTGGCTGAATGTATAACAAGGAGGGTAAATTTTCGAGAACCTTCTTTACATGTTTCTTATCGCTTGGCGAAAGGATCAGCTACATTTGACCTAACTTTCAACACATTATGAATGTAATTTGTGAAGACCTTTGCCAACTTTGTTTCCATAACTTGCTTGACTTCAAAACGTAGCACACGACGATCATACGACAAACATAAATCATAGCATAACCTCTTTATCATATAATGACCCATAGTATCACCCTAAAGTATATTTTATAACATTCCAAAATCATCTACTTTCGACGAAACTTAATTTATTCAATTCGTTTAGCTCCTAAGCTTTCCAGCCCTCTTGGTACTCATTATTTATGATATTAAATATTTGTAACCTCCAAGGTAACATTATTAACTTACTTTATGTGCTTCCAGGTATAATCTAATTTCTGAGCTTACATCAGTTGACATACGATGTACTCTCACGTACGAAAACATGTAGTGTAACATCATTCCCCTCTTTGGAACATTCGTCCTCGAATGTTGAGTAATGCACCTATCCATATCTTAAGCAATAACTCTTACGAACACTTTAATATTTTCTTTTCCATCTAGGGAGTTATAAAAAATTGTGATCTTAATCTATGCTTATTCCTACCACTTAGAGATCCTGCTCCTAGGATAATAAATATAAAAAACAGTGACTTCTAGGCATTGAAAAATCATGTCTCAATCATATTGTAACTCTTTATGAATTTTAGAAACCATAAGGATTTTGTGCGTCCTTAAATTATGTCTTAAAAAATCTGTATCTATATGTGCATATTAGATACCATGCTCTAGGATTTCGTGTGCATTTGCTTAACCACGCCTAGTTTGAACTACTGCTTCATAAAAAGTTATAAAATGGTCTCACGTATAATTGCCATGTCTATTATTAATAAAACTAGTAACAATCTCTGCATTCTCATATGTACATCACTTAAGAACAACATGTTTTAGGTAAAACAACATCTGAATTGTTTAATAATACTGGTAGTTGTTATACACAATCCCACACCTAGGAAAGCCTTAGGTAATCAATCTCTTTAAAACTGGAAAACTACTTGATTGCGTTTACTGGTTAAAGGCTAACATGCTTAAAAATCAGTAGGCAAACAGATTAGGGCCCTGCTTTTGAGTTTATGAAATAAAGCTGCATATTTCTGTGCATTGATCCGCTTAGCTATCCGATCTTAGGATCCTGTCTAATAAACTGCTCTTGTTTGTGTTTGGGACGTGCTAAATATGTGCATTACTTGTGGAGGTAAATCCGAGCCTCGTAACTGCTTTCATGCGTTTATTAGATCAGTCATATTTGTTCTTGCATGTCGCTTAGAATTTTACCCTTTCAAAATCATAAGGGTTTTGTTTAGAACTGCCTATATTTAGAGGTCCTAAATTCCTCCAAGACCATTAAGAAGGGACGGGTAACAGCACGCTTAGAGTTCGTTAAGTAAAATCGCTTAATAACCGCTAAGGGGTGGGGTAATGGGTATATATGGATATGATGACCAGTGCGCTAATTCCACATGTAGCCTCTCACTGAGGAGTAATTACCAGTCATTGCATTGATGTGATCCTATAGGACAAACAACATAGGACTCGCCTATTCTTTACCTATATGTGCTTAGACCATGAATCTTTTAAAACTTCATTACATATGTGTACTTAGACTACAAATCTTTTCAAACCACTATCTGTCTACATACTTTGACTGCCTATTTGCTACTTCTCTAAATTCACAAAGCTTGTTTGGCCGGGAACCACTATTGTGGACTTTGAGGGGTGCCTAACACCTTCCCCTTGGAGTAATTTCAAGCCCTTACCCAGTATCTAGTTATCCAATTAGTGTTATTGTGACCCTTAACAGGTGCCCTAATGCACCTTAATTCGTTAGGTGGCGACTCTTCAAATCCTTACATCCCTTATCCCAAAAGGAAATGATTTGTACCAATAATGTCAAAGACCCTGACTGATTCGAAAGGAGAGGAAAAATGGGGCGCGACAGCATGGCGACTTTGCTATGGATTTTTAGGCTTTTACCATTTCAAACTGCTTTGCTACTATCTGCAAACTTTCCCTTTCTCCTTATGTGCCATTTAATTATCTATTTCTTTCAAGTATCTATTTTTCCAAGAACAAAACTGACATGTTTTCTTTAGTTCCCTTTGTAACCGCTTTAAATTATAACTGCTGTATTTACCACTTTTTAACGTGAAAATACATGAAAACATGCTTTTATTGCTGTATAATCATGCTCCACATCATATTTATCTCGTGCCAATACAAATCCTATAACAACGCTTGATGTGTGGTTGCACCCTTAATATTTTATATCACCACCTAAATTTGGAAAGGCTTATTTGCGGTAAAACTAGTCGATCGACGGTGCAGTCGATGGTTCTGTGCCTTCCCCCTTGATTTGTCCGCTCAAGGGTACCTGTCTAAAACCCCATAGAAACCTTACTCTGTTATATTGTGCTTGCATCACGGTCAAACATAGCCGGGTTAATGTGTCGTCCGCACAATAACCCTTTAAGATAGCCTTGTCCAAAGTCCACCGGGGTTCTCATAATCCCCAACGTACGCAATCACGTTCTGTGCATTTATTTGGATAACTAAATGCATGTATATTGATCATAAATGTATAAATAGTCGAGTATGGCGGGGGTAAGGGCGTAACTATTTTGTCTTGCAGAAAATGAGGCACGAGGTCCCCAGATTCGATATGGTTAGCAATATTCCTCCAATTATCCTGAATTGGTGGGAGGATCTTCCCTCCAATGATAAGAAACACGTCAACAAATATCTGGGCAATCTACCCTCATTTTTGGGCATCCAATCCAAAAATATGTTGATCGAGGCTGCCACCTTATTTTGGGATAGCAAACGAGCTCTATTCCTCTTTGGGAATATTAAGATGACACCGCTGTTAGAAGAGATAAGAGGACTAGCTGGGTTAGTTTGGTGGACCCTTGGGTTGTTGGTGCCCGAGAACAGCACGGGCAGAGGTTTCCTGAAAATAATGGGGTTGAAAAAGAATGTTGAGTTGGATTGTCTGAAAAAGTCGTACATACCCTTCGAGTATTTATATGAAAGATACGGTCACAACAAGTTGTACCGTACCCATCATGATGAGTTTGCCATCACTTCTCTAAGTCATATTGTGATGACCCAAGGGGTCATTTTATAAATTTAGACTTCGTTCCATGCTTTATAGCCATAAAAAGTCTAATTTTAAATACCTTGATTTGCGTGCGCAGTCCAGGCGTGAAACCAGAAAGCTTTTATATGAAAATATGAGAAAATAGTAATTTCTAGAGTTGAAATTTGATAAAAATGAGTTTGGTCAACAGTTTGAGTAAACAGACTCGGATCTGTGTTACGATGATCCCGGGAGGTCCGTAGTAAAATATGGGACTCGGGTGTATGCCCGAAAATGAATTTCGAGGTCCCAAACCTTATAAATCAATTTTTGAAAGAAATTATTTTTCTCAAATGTTTATGAAATAAAAAAAAGAATTAATATTTGAAATCATTGGTATCGGGCCCGTATTTTGGTTCCGGAGCCCGGTACAGATTTGTTATGATATTTAAAGGTTAACTATGAATTTTTGTGAAAAACGGAGTTCATTTGACATGATTTGGACATTCGGTTGAAAAGTTATGAACTATAAGAGCTCTTGATGAAAATGGGGAGTTTCGAGGTTTATTTCGTGGTTTTTACATGTTAATTTCATGATTTGATCGCACGAGCAAATCCGTATAATGTTTTTAGACTTGCGTGCTTAATATGTTTAGAGCCCCGAGGGCTCAGGTGAGTTTCGAGTAGGTTTCCGAGTGTTATAAGTGAGAAAAACACTGCTGGTGCACCAGTTCTTGTGTGCCCGTACCTGCGAGCCTAGGGCCGCAGGTGCGAGACCGCAGGTGCCGCCACCTAGCAGATGTGGACACCTTCTCTGCAAGTGCGACCCCTAGATAATTAAGCCATTTGCGCAGGCGCGATCCTTTTTTCGCACCAATAGGCCCGCATATGCGACCTAAGCACCACATGTGCGAAGGTCAACTGCCCAGCCCTATAAAACCAAATTTTAAAACGGGCAGAACTATTTCTTCTCCAAATTATCGAAGTTTACAGCCCTAAGAGCGAAATTCTTCACCAAGTATCAGCCCCATGTCATAGGTAATCAATTCTAAACATCAGTCTTTCAATTCCTTATTGTTTTTCATCACCTTTAAATCAAAAAGTAGGAATTTCCATGGTAAAAATTGAGGGTTTGGGTAGAATTAGGGAATTTTGAAAAAAAATCAAATTTTTGTATCGAATTGAGGTACGATTTAGAAACTAATGGTATACTTGGGTTCGTGGGTGAATGGATAAACCTAATTTGGTCCGAACCTCGAGCTTAGACCAAGCGGGCCCGGGACTGATTTTCACCTTTTTGAGAAAACGTGGGAAAAATTATGTTTTTTAATAAAGCTAGTTCCTTTAGCATTAATTGATGATATTGAGTTAATTATGATTAGATTCGAGCAGTTAGAGGTGAGTTCAAAAGGAAAAGCCGTAATTGAGCAGTGAGTGGCCTACGAAATTGAGATAAGTGTTTGGTCTAACTTTGACTTGAGGGTATAGGAATCCCCACTTGTTTTCTATGTGAATTGCATGGGCGTGGTGTATAGGTGAGGTGGAAAGTATCTATGCACCACCCAATTTGCATGATAAACATGATCCCTTTTCCCGTTCCCAACTTAATTGATGCTTGTCTGAATTGTTCTATGTTCACTATTGTTTCTATGACTAGTGGCCTTGTTGTTTTGTTGTTAAATGTTTTTTTTTATTTCGGAAGAGTACGGGGTGTTTAATTGGTCCCCTTGTGATATAGAGAGGTTGAGCAGTTTGGAATTATTTTTGGAAATATATATATATATATATATATATATATATATATATATATATTCATGTTAGTTTCATTTGATTATTTATATTTGTGTTGTAAGTGTGTTAAAAGTTTTGGTTGCTCTATTGATTCCATCATGGAACGTAAAGACTGAGTTGGGTTGACAATGTTACGGTTATTACATACATTCTGGCTGATTTTATTGTGTGATGATATTGTTTAAAGCTTACGAGCTATACTATTTTCTGTTAGAAATTGTTGAAACAAAATTGATTGTGATAAGGGGGCTGTGATAAGGGGGTTGTGATAAGGGTGGATAATTGACTATGATACAGATAAATAAATTGATTGTCATATGGGTGAATAAATTGATTGTGATACGGGTGAATACATTGATTGTGATATTGTGAATAGGTGGGATAGGGTTGCACGCCGCAACAAGACAGTGAATATGGGGAATAATGATGCCTTAATTATTTTTAAATTATAAGGATTTGGAAATTCTTGTTTTACTCTACAGTTTTCTTATATTTCGTACATGTGATTATTTTAAAATAAAGTTTTGAAACTTTGAGATTTACTTGAGTATTGGTTTTAGCTGAGACATGGAAAAGGTGGTTGGGTTATTTTATTGTTTTGCAATATTTGATTACTTGTTTAGATTCCTTTCTTGCATTATTATTTATATTGTCACATGTTATATTGTTAGGGCCCCGCCGTAGACTCGTCACTACTTCGTCGAGGTTAGGCTCGGCACTTACTCAGTACATGGGGTCAGTTGTACTGGTACTACACTCTGCACTCTTTTGTGCAGATCCAGGTACTAGCCAATAGTAGAGATTTCCAGTGCGGACATTTATTCTTTTGGAGACACGAGATATATCTGCCGGCGTTCGCAGATCCCGAGAGTCTTCTCCTATTTTCATAAACGTTGTTTTATTTTATTCAGACAGTTACATTATTTCTATCAGCCTAGTATTTGTAGTATTCTATAGTAGCTCGTGAATTGTGACACCAGACCATGGGCTAGTCTTAGAGTTATTTATATACTTAGTTTGTGGTTCGTTTTATTAAATTGCTTATTATTCTATATTTGGATCATTTCATTGGAAATCATTTAAATTAATTTACGATAAATTTATTCATATTGGCTTAAGTAAATAATCAAAGGAAATTAGTGAATCGAATTCTAACATTGGCTTGCCTAGCAAGTGTGGTACTAGGTGCCCTCTCGATCCCTAAGGTTGGGAATTTGGGTTGTGACAAGTTGGTATCAGAGCACTAGGTTGCTTAGATCTCACAATTCACGAACAAGCTTAGTAGAGTCCGAAGTATCGGTACAGAGACGTCTGTACCTATCCATCGGAGGCTTTTAAGTTAGGAAACAACTCCATTTTTATTTCTACTCTATCGTGCGATTTTTGTATCCCAAATACTGAGATTCATCTATTCTCTCACAAATGGCGAGAACACATGTTTTATCTTTCGCTGAGCAACATTCTGGTCCTCCAGCAGCAGCATCTTCTACTAGGGGCAAAGGCCGAGGCCACGCCAGAGACCGAGGCAGGGGCAGGCCTCTGCTCATTGCTCAGACAGCAGCCCTAGCTGAGTAACCCCAGATTGAGATAGATGAGGGGGTTCCGGCTCAGACTGTTTCAGCGGGACCAACTCAGGTTCTCGAGGGGTTTATTGCTACCCTGGTTCTTTAGGATGCTTTAGTTTGTTTAGCGGGCTTGATGTAGAGTGTGGCCCAGACGGGCACATTCCCTGTTGCTGCAGCCATATCTCAGGCTGGAGGAGGGGTCCAGACTTCAGCCACCAACAACCCAGTTCAGACTACTCCTCAGGTTCAAACCCTAGTAGCCAATCCTGTTGGGGTAATTCAGCCAGCTGCAACAGTGTTGCCCGTTAATGGGGCAGCTATGTCTACCGATGCTTTATGGAGGTTGGAAAGGTTCATTAAGTTATTCCCTGCCCATTTCAGTTGTGCTATTTAAGAGGATCCTCAGGAATATCTGGATAGTTGTCATGAAGTTCTGCATAATATTGGTATTTTGGAGGCCAACGGGGTCAATTTTGCGGCTTTACGGATGACTGGTTCCGTCAAGAAATAGCGTAGAGACTATTTGTTGAATAGGTCAGTCGGGTCACCTGCTCTGACTTGGGATCAATTTTCTCACCTCATTATGGAGAAGTTCTTGCCTGTTACTACTCGAGAGGATAAGTGTCGTCAGTTTGAGCGACTTCGGCAGGGCAGCATGACTGTGACCCAGTATGAGACTCGTTTTGTGGATTTGGGTAGACATGTTATTCTTATATTGCCCACCGAGAGGGATATGTTCAGACGGTTTATTGATGGCCTTGCTCAGCCCATCAGTTTGTAGATGGCCAAGGAAACAGGGTCCGAGATTTCTCTTCAGGACGCAGCTAATATAGCTAGGAGGGTTGAGTCAAGTCTTGGGATGGGAGGTCAGGGGTCAGACAAGAGACCTCGCCATTCTGGTGTTTTCAGTAGCGCCTCATCTGGAGGCGGGACATAATGTAGCAGAGGCCATTTATCTAGGCCATTCAGTTCATCACTAGATGTTTCACATGGTACTTCAGGGGGTCATGGTTCTTATCTGCCTCCTTCTGCTTAGCCAGTTTATAGTGCTCCCTTAACTCCTATTAGAGCATCTCCCTTGTAAAGCGTTTTGCATGGCCATCCGGTTCGTTCGGGTCAGCATACTAATCAGCAAGGGTGTTTCGAGTGTGGGGAATATGGGTATATCTAGAGGGCTTGTCCGTATTATGCAGGTAATTAGTTTCAGCAGCAGGGTTCTCGTGTTATAGTTTCGGCACTAGTTCCAGTACCACCTGCTCAGCCGGAAAGGGGTAGGGGTCATGTAGTTAGAGGTAGAGGCCATAATGTTAGAGGTGGAGGTAAGATGGCTAGAGGTGGAGGTCAGTCCGCTAGAGGTGGAGGTCCTCCTAGAGGTGTAGTTCAGGGTGGCGGGGCCCAGCCCCGACTATATATATTTCCAGCCAGGTCTGAGGTAGAGTCCTCCGACGCTTTTATTACAGGTATCATCTCAGTCTGTGATAGAGCTGCTTCGGTTTTGTTTTATCCGGGTCTACTTATTCGTATGTTTCATCCTATTTTACCTACTTGAATGTGCCCCGTGAGCCCTTGAGTATTCCTATTTATGTGTCTACACCGGTGGGGGATGCTATTGTGGTAGAT
Source organism: Nicotiana undulata (assembly GCA_005239495.1). NCBI lineage: Eukaryota > Viridiplantae > Streptophyta > Magnoliopsida > Solanales > Solanaceae > Nicotiana > Nicotiana undulata. The sequence goes on along the minus strand of ML273969.1, from coordinate 64,440 downwards.
CGTGTGTATCGTTCGTGCATGGTAGTCATAGAAAGTCTTGAAACTAGTGTGGATCTTTTACTTCTAGACATGGTTGATTTTGATGTTATATTGGACATGGATTGGTTGTCGCCCTATTATGCCATCTTGGACTGTCACGCCAAGACAGTTACTTTAGCCTTACCAAGGTTGCCTCGATTAGAATGGAAATGGAATCCTGGTCATTCTCCCAGCCGAGTAATTTTATATGCTAAGGCTCGCCGCATGGTGGAGAAATGGTGTTTGGCTTATTTGGATCATATTCGTGATTCTGATGCTGAGGTTTCTTCCATAGAGTCAGTTCCTATTGTGCGTGAGTTTCCCGAGGTATTTCTTGCAGACCTATTGGGTATGCCCCCCGACAGGGATATTGATTTTTGTATTGATGTGGCTTCAAGCACTCAACCCATTTCCATTCCTCCATATCGGATGGCCCACCAAAACTGAAAGAGTTGAAAGATTAGTTGCAAGACTTGCTAGATAAGGGTTTCATAAGACCCAATGTCTTGCCCAGGGGTGCACCGATTTTGTTTGTGAAGAAGAAAGATAGGTCGATGAGGATGTGTATAGATTACCGATAGGTGAATAAAGCTAATATCAAGAATAAATATCCGTTGTCGAGGATTGATGACCTATTTGATCAGCTTTAGGGTGCTAGAGTATTTTTGAAAATTGATTTGAGGTCGGCTATTATCATCTGAAGATTAGGGCGCTCGATGTTCCTAAGACAGCCTTTCGGACAAGGTATGGGAATTATTAATTTTTGGTTATGTCTTTTGGGCTGACTAATGCTCCAGCAGCCTTTATGGATTTGATGAATCGGGTTTTCAAGCCTCATATGGGCTCCTTCGTGATTGTGTTCATTGATGATATTCTTATATACTCCCGCAGTCGGGAAGAGCATGAGCAAGACCTCTATATAGCACTCTAGACTTTGAGAGATAATCAGTTGGATGCCAAGTTTTCTAAATGTGAGTTCTTGTTAGATTCAGTAGACTTTTTGGGTAATATCATATCAGCTAAGGGTATTCAGGTTGATCCTAAGAAGATAGAGGAAGTCAGGGACTGGTCTAGACCCACTAGAGCTACGAAGATTAGGAGTTTCTTGGGTTTGGCGGGTTATTACCGTTGTTTTGTGGAGGGGTTCTCGTCCATAACAACCCCAATGACTAAATTTACTCAAAAGGGTGCCCCATTTAAATGTTCAGATGAGTGCGAGGCGAGATTTCAAAAGCTCAAGACAGCCTTGACTTCAGCTTCGGGTTCTTTCACGGTGTATTGTGACGCTTCTCGAGTTGGACTTGGAGCAATATTGATGCATGATGGAAGAGTGATTGGATATGCATCTCGTCAGTTGAAAGTCCATGAGATGAATTACCCTGTTCATGACTTAGAGTTGGCAGCCATTGTTCATGCATTGAAAGTTTGGAGAGATTATCTTTATGGGGTGTCGTGTGAGGTTTTTACTGACCATCGCAACCTCCAGTACTTATTCAAGCAGAAAGATCTAAATTTGAGGCAGCGGAGATGGTTAGAGTTACTGAAAGATTATAATTTCACCATATTGTATCACTCAGGGACGGCCAATGTGGTTGCCCATGCATTAGTAGAAAGGCGGTGAGTATGGGAAGCCTTGCGTATATTCCAGTTGGCGAGAGACCATTGGCTTCAGACATTCAGATGCTGGCTAATCAGTTCGTGGGGTTGGATATTTCCCCTAGCAGTGTTCTAGCTTGTACAGTCGCTCGGTCTTCTCTAATTGATCGTATCCTGGAGCGGCAGGATGATGACCCACCTTTTGCGGTCCTTAGAGACACAGTTCGGCACGGTGATGCCAAGCAGGTTACAATTGGAGATGATGGTGTTTTGAGGATACAGGGTAGGTTATGTGTGCCTAATGTTGATGGCCTTTGTGAGTTGATCCTTGAAGAGGCTCACAGTTCTAAGTATTTTATTCACCTAGGGGCAACTATAATGTACCAAGATTTGAGGCAGCATTATTGGTGGAGAAGGATTAAAAAGGACATTGTGGCGTCAGTGGATCGTTGCTTAAATTGTCAGAAGCTAAAGTATGAGAATCAGAGACCTGGTGGTTTGCTTCAGCAGATAGAGATTCCTGAGTGGAAGTGGAAGTGTATCACTATGGACTTCGTTGTTGAACTCCCACAGACTCAGAGGAAATTTGACGCTGTTTGGGTTATTGTGGATAGGCTGACTAAATCAACACATTTCATCCCGGTGGCAAGTACTTATACTTCAGAGCGGTTGGATAAGTTATATATCCGGAAGATTGTTCGCCTTCATGGTGTGCCGTTGTCTATCATTTCTGATTGGGGTACCAGTTTGCTTTGCACTTTTGGAGAGCAGTTTAGCGTGAGTTGGGTACTCGAGTAGAGCTGAGTACATCATTTCACCCTCAGACTAACGGGCAGTCCGAGCGTACTATTTAGATATTTGAGGATATGCTCTGCGCTTGTGTTATTGACTTTGGAGGTTCGTTTGACAGTTCTTTCCGTTAGCAGAGTTTGCTTATAGTATATCAGTCGAGCATCCAAATGGATCCTTATGAGGCATTATATGGTAGACGGAGCAGATCGCCAGTTGGATGTTTGAGCTGGGAGAGGCTCGATTATTAGGTACAAACTTAGCTCAAGAGGCCTTAGATAAGGTCAAGATTATACAAGAGAGACTTCGTGCAGCTCAGTCTAGGAAAAAGAGTTATGCCGATCATAAGGTTCGTGATGTGGTATTCATGGTGGGAGAGAGAGTATTTCTTCGCGTGTCGCCCATGAATGGTGTTATGAGGTTTGTAAAGAAGGGTAAGTTAAGCCCTAGGTACATCGGGCCATTTGAGATTCTTGATAAAAAGGGGGAGGTAGCTGACAGACTCACGTTGCCTGAAGCGTTATCCTCAGTTCATCCGGTATTCCACGTGTCTATTCTCCGGAAATATCATGGTGACTCGTCCCACGTGTTAGACTTCAGCGCTGTCCAATTGGACAAAGACTTGACTTATGAGGAGGAGCCGGTAGCTATTTTATACCGGCAGGTTCGTCAGTTGAGGTCTAAGAGTTATCCTTCAGTTCGAGTGCAGTGGAGAGGCCAGCCTGTTGAGGCAACTACCTGGGGGTCCTACTCGGAGATGCAGAATAGATATCCACACTTGTTTGCCAATTCAGGTAACTTTCTATGTCCATTCGAGGACGAACGTGTGTTTTAAAGGTGGAGATTGTGATGACCGAAGGGGTCATTTAATAAATTTAGAATTTGTTCCATGCTTAATAGCCATAAAAAGACTAATTTTAAATACCTCGATTTGCGACAATCCCGAGAGGTCTGCAGTAATAAAATGTGAGAAAATAGTAATTTCTAGAGTTGAAATTTGATAAAAATTTAATTTGGTCAACATTTTGAGTAAACAGACTCGGATCTATGTTCCGACAATCCCGAGAGGTCCGCAGTAAAATATGGGACTTGGGTGTATGCCCGTAAATGAATTCCGAGGTCCTAAGCCTTAGAAACAAATTTTTAGAAGAAATTGTTTTGCTGAAATATTTATGAAATGAAAAAAAGAATTAATGTTTGAAATTATTGGTATCGGGCCCGTGTTTTGGTTCCAGAGCCCGGTAATTATTTGTTATGATATTTAAAGGTTAACTATGAAATTTTGTGAAAATCGGAATTCGTTTGACGTGATTCGGACATCCGGTTGAAATGTTATGAACTATAAGAGTTCTTGATGAAAATGGGGAGTTTTGAGGTTTAATTCGTTGTTTTTACATGTTAATTTCATGATTTGATCGCACAAGCGAGTCCGTATAATGTTTTTAAACTTGCGTCCTTAATATGTTTAGAGACATGAGGGCTCGGGTGAGTTTTGAGAAGTTTTTGGAGTGTTAAAAGTGAGAAAAACACTGTTGGTGCACCAGTTCTGGTGTGCCCGCACTTGCGAGCCTAGGGCCGCAGGGACAAGACTGCAGATGCGCTCACCTGCGGCCACCTCGCAGATGCAGACACCTTCTCCGCAGGTGCGATTCCGCAGGAGTGGTCAAACCTCTGCAGGTGCGACCCCCAGATACTTATGATATTTCTGCAGGTGCGATCCTTTTTCCGCACCCGCGGGCCCGCAGATGCAACCCAAGCACCGCAGGTGCGAAGGTTGACTGCGCATCCCTATAAAATCAAATTTTAAAATGGTCAGAACCCTTTCTTCTCTAAATTTTCGAAGTTTATAGCCCTAAGAGCAAAATTCTTCACCAAGTATCAGCCCCAAGTCATAGGTAATCAATTCTAAACATCAGTCTTTCAATTCCTTATTGTTTTTCATCACCTTTAAATCAAAAACTAGGAATTGCCATGGTAAAAATTGAGGGTTTGGGTAGAATTAGAGAATATTGTAAAAAATTTGAATTTTTATATCAAATTGAGGTCGGATTTCGATACTAATGGTTTATTTGGGTTCGTGGGTGAATGGATTAATGTAATTTGGTCCGAACCTCGAGTTTAGACCAAACAGGCCCGGGGTCGCGTTTTCAGTTATTTTGAGAAAACATAGGAAAAATCATGTTTTTCAATAAAGTTAGTTCTTTAGCATTAATTTATGATATTGAGTTAATTATGATTAGATTCGAGAAAGTTTGAGGTGAATTCAAAAGGAAAAGTCGTAATTGAGCAGTGATTGGCCTACAAAATTGAGGTAAGTGGTTGGTCTAACTTTGACTTGAGTGAATAGGAATCCCTACTTCTTTGCTATGTGAAATGCATGGGCGTGGTGTATAGGTGAGGTGACGAGTATCTATGCACCACCCAATTTGCCTGGTAAACATGATCCCCTTTCCCGTTCCCAACTTAGTTGATGCTTGTCTGAATTGTTTATGTTCACTTTTGTTTCTATGACTGGTTGGCCTTGTTATTTTGTTGTTAAATATTATTGTGATTATATTTTAAGGGTACGGGGTGTTTAATTAGTACCCTGGTGATATAGAGAGGTTGGGAAGTTTGGCATTATTTTTTGAAATATATATATATTCATGTTAGTTTCATTTGATTATTTTTATTTGTGTTGTAAGTGTGTTAAAATAGTTGGTTGTTCTCTTGATTCCATCATGGTACGTAAAGACTGAGCTGGGTAGTGTTACGGTGATTACATATATTTTGGCTTGTTTTATTGTGGGATGATAAAGCTTACGAGCTATACTGTTTTCTGTTTCAAATTGTTGAAATGATTGTGATAATGGGGTTGTGATAAGGGGGTTGTGATAAGAGGGCTATGATAAGGGTGGATAATTTATTGTGATACGGGTGAATAAATTGATTTTGATACGGGTGAATACATTGATTGTGATATTGTGAATAGGTCAGATCGGGTTGCACACCGCAACAAGACAGTGATTATGGGGAATAATGATGCCTTAATGATTTTTAAATTATAAGGATTTGGAAATTCTTGTTTTACTCTACAGTTTTCTTATATTTCGTACATGTGATTATTTTAAAGTAAAGTTTTGAAACTTTGAGATTTACTTGAGTATTGGTTTTAGCTGAGACATGGAAAAAGCGGTTGGGTTATTTTATTATTGTGCGATATTTGATTACTTGTTTAGATTCCTTTCTTGCTTTATTATTTATGTTGTCACATGTTATATTGTTAGTGCCCCGCCGTAGACTCGTCACTACTTCGTCGAGTTTAGGCTCGGCACTTACTTAGTACATCGGGTCAGTTGTACTGGTACTACACTCTGCACTCTTTTGTGCAGATCAAGGTACTAGCAAGCAGTAGAGATTTCTAGTGCGGTCATTTATTCATTTGAGAGACACGAGGTATATCTACTGGCGTTCGCAGATCCCGATAGGCTTCTCCTATTTTCGTAAATGTTGTTTTATGTTATTCAGACAGTTACATTATTTCTTTCAGCCCATTATTTGTAGTATTCTTTTGTAGTTCGTGAATTGTGACACCAGACCCTGGGCTAGTCTTAGAGTTATTTATATACTTAGTTCGTGGTTCGTTTTATTAAATTGCTTATTATTCAATATTTGGATCATTTTAGTGGAAATAATTTAATTAAGTTTACTATATATTTATTCATATATGCTTAATTAAATAATCAAAGGAAATTAGTGAATCGAATTCTAACATCGACTTGTCTAGAAAGTGTGGTGTTAGGCTCCATCACGATACCTAAGGTTGGGAATTTGGGTCGTGACACATACCCACCGTAGGGTATTCGAATTCATTGTATGCTTTCTGGGACAGATCATGTTTCAAACAAAGAGAGAAAGGATTCACACTAGGATAACGATGGTATCCAAGGCCTTGATTGAGGGAATTGACGGGCAAGCCTTCAGCATTGTCCCGATGATCATATCAGACATTTACCGAGCCTTGGAAGGCTGTCAAAGAGTAGCTAAGCATTTTGAGGGTTGCAACATGTTGCTACAACTATGGCTCTTGGAACATCTTCAAAAGGGACAGTAATATCAAGAGTTTTCGCGAAGGGCGTTGAATGATCACGTTGCCTTCTATCACCTCAAGCGGATGACATATATTCCCGACAGAGTTTCTCATCCAGAGACTGCCAAGGAGTGGGTAGAGTTCTTTGATAACCTAACTGAGGAACTGGTGCAATGGATGTTCGAGTGGTTCCCAAAAGACGAATTCATCATCAGGTCTAGGGATACACCTCACCTAGTGCTGATCGGGTTGAGAGGTATATTTCCTTACGTTCCTCTCCGGGTCATGAGACAAGCATGCAGAAAGCAAGTTGTGCCAAGGGTTGATAAGATGAGCCATTTTCGAGCTGACTTCCAGGATGATGACATCCCCTATAAGTGCCAACCCCAACACATGTGGCAATGCAAAATCGTAATGGAGAAGAACACAATTGAACCGGACAGGTACCATGCAGGATGTGCACCTTTCTACCCGACGTGGTTGGAAGACGACTTGGATGGGTTAGTGAGTCCAGGAATCAGCCGAGGCAACAAAATTATAGACGAGAATGCAGAGGCTCAGGTCAAGTACAATCGGCTGCGCAGGAGGATCCATGAGTCTGAGAATGAGCACGAAACCAACAAAAAATTGATTCGAAGAGTAGAAAGATATGGCCATCCATTCCAACAAGAAGCTGGAATACTTTGAACGAGACATAGTAGAGCTCGAAGATAATATCATCAAGAGGGCCGAAGACTGTCAGAAAGTTGAGGGAAATGAAGGATGACACCTGGCCAGAGCGTACCTACTGCTGGGTCTTCGCGAGCTAGGGAATTGTTCGATGGGAGAAAGGATGCCGAATCTGGGGAAGGTCCTTCTGGGACCAAGTAGGATAGATTTTCCTTTTTTGCTTTTAATGATGTAATAAGCCAAGTGTCATTAGTGACTTTATTTCCTGCTTATTATTTTAGTGTCATTTTGGATTCGTCTATTTTTTACATTGATGAAATGTGGCATTTTGGCATCTAATTATCCAAATCAAATTGTCGCTAGGCCTACCTCGAGCACAAAGAGGCTCCCAAATTAGGACACACTTTTATACTCATGCACTACGTGTTTAAATACTGCAATATTTTCTTATGATCCTCACTGACTTGGCTACCTCTTTGTTTTTTGTTTTACTTCTTTTGATATTCCTCTCCCTAAAGGTTGGTTCGTGCATTCTTGCATCATCATCATACCACAGGATCCAGGGGCCCTCCACCTTCTCCACCTAGTCCACCTAAGGGGAAAAGCAAAGGCAAAGGCCAAATGGAAGATTTAAGCAATATCAGAAAGGAAAACACAATGCCAACTGAACGAACATAAGCTTCCGACAGTCAAGGTACCGAGGTCCAAAATGACGCTATGTCACAACTCGAGCAAAGGTTGTTGAAGCTCCAAGGGGAGATTGAGCATGTCCGAAATTTGGCAAATCTATCCTTCTCACTTAGTGTTCCAGATGTCAATCATCCAAACACTCACAACCCCATACCTCCTCAAAATACCCCAAACAAACAGAATCCTCCTACAACTCACCACCATACAACTCCACCGAAAAATCAAACTATTCCACCACAACATCAACACAACCCTTGCCACACTCCGATAAATACCCCACTGATCATCCCTGAACCACAAAACTCCACAAATGACCACCTCTATGCTCAGGCGCCAGGACATCATAACAACCATATATACGTGGAGACTCTACCTCACTGCACCCAACCCATTTCTTACACACCTGAATCCCGTGAGAAGGATATGCTTATAAAGAATTTAGGTGAAGAACTCAAGAAATTTACTAGCCGAGTTCAAGGCCTTGAAAGATATAAGGGACTTGAAGGACTGAACTATGAAGATCTCTGCATAAAGAATGATGTTGAACTACCATAGGGTTACAAACCTCCTAAATTCGATATGTTCGATAGTATAGGTGATCCTAGGGTCCATTTGAGGACCTATTGTGATAAATTGGTTGGCGTAGGAAGAGACAAGAATATTCGTATGAAGTTATTCATGAGGAGACACACATGGGATGCTTTGTCTTGGTACATCAGCCACGACCCCAAGAAGTTGTCCAACTAGGTGAACATGGCATCAGACTTCATGGACCGATTCAGATTTAATACGGAAAATGCACTAGACGTATTTTACATCCAGAATCTTAAGAAAAAGACCACTGAAACTTTTGCGAGTATGCCACTCGCTGGAGTTCTGAAGCAGCTAAGGTCATGCCTGCCCTATATGAAGAACAAATGAATAAATTCTTTGTACGGCGGCAAGACCCACAATATTATGAGAGGCTGATGGTGATTGAAAATCACAAATTCTCTAATATCATCAGGTGAAAGAATTGAAGAAGGCATTAAGAGCGGAATGGTTACCAACTTTGAAGCACTAAGCTACAAACAAAGCCTTGTAGTCTGGGGACATATCCAAGAAAAAGGACACAGGAAAGGTAATGGTTGCACAGGGACCCAAATCCCCGTTTGTATACCGAACCTCTCCACTTACATATCAAGTATCCCCGCCTACATATCAATCAGCACCTCCACCAACATATCATCCATATCCCCCACCTACTTATCAACCGACATCTCCCAGTTATTCCCAACCAACCCCTATTTATCATAAATACAACTCTCAACCATCTCAATTCCAGTCACCCATTGCTTGCCAAAATTTCCCAAGACCTCGACCCAGTTTGGACCGCAGGCCGCCCAAGCAATATACTGCCATTGCTGAGCCTATTGACCAGTTGTACGAAAGATTAAAAGATGCTGGTTATATTACTCTTATCCCTGTTGTGACAACTGAGAATCCATCCCAGTGGGTCAATCAAAATAAAACCTATGAATACCATTCCCGCATGAAGGGACATACCATTGATGAATGTCGCTCACTGAAAGATAAGATCCAGTCTCTGATTAATAATAATATCATTCGAGAAAAGGAAGATACTCCCAATGTCCGCAACAATCCGCTCCTAGACCATAGGGGTGGAGGCATCAACATGATAGAGATAGAGGAAGAATGAGACCCAGAGGGTTCGATCGAGTTGATCATAGAAGGTGATGATCCAAAGAAGCCAGTAGTCATGCTTAATCCTATCATAGTCCAGATTCGACCGTCAGGAGATGTCAAGGAACATGCGGCACCACCCGCAGATGCACATGTGTCATTTGAGGTCACAGTAATGCCACCTACCACTTTACCTGTCCCATTTCAAGTAAAGGTAGCCACACCAATAATAGTGACAGTGTCAACTACGCCGCATTTCAACACTAATGTTGTACCTTGGGATTATGTAGCTGAAGCAAGAAGGAAAGGTAAGGTCAAGATAAAAGAAGCTGACGTCGCACAAGGAATGACCAGGACTGGCATGGTCACCCGAACACTTAGCAGAATCCAGCAAATAGGCTTCCAACAGACCACCCATAATTGAGACAAGTCTGGATGATCTTTGGAGGAAGGTGCAAGCCAAGGAATACTCAGTTATATATCAACTGAACAAAACTCCATCCCAGATATCCATTCTATCATTGCTGCAGAATTTGGAGGCGCACAAGAATGCTTTGATGAAAGTGTTGAATAAAGCATATGTGCCTAATCACATCACCAGTAGAGAAATGGCCAACATGGTAGGACAGGTGCTGGAAAGTCGTAATATCAATTTCCATGAGGATGAACTGCCACCTGAAGGGTTTAGTCACAACAAAGCAGTGTATATCACTGTGCAATGTGAGGACTACTTCATCACCAGGATTCTAATAGATGGAGGATCCAGCCTCAACATTTGTCCATTGAAAACACTCAAGAAATTGGGCAAGGGATTGTACGAGATAAGAGAAGGGTCCATGAATTTAAAAGCTTTCGACGGTTCTCAGTGGTCTACCATTGGTGAAATTAGTATCTGTCAGCAAATGGGACATACGTGGTTCCTGGTTGAATTTCTAGTGATAGATATTTCGGCATCTAACAAACTGTTATTGGGACGGCCATGGATACATGCCGCTGGGGCCGTGGCATAACCATTACATCAGGCAGTGAAATTTGAGTGGAACCACCAAGAAGTAATCATCCATGGAGATGGAAGCAACCCTATCTATAGCCGCCAGACCATCCCGGTGGTTGAAGGTAGAAGAAGGCTGGGTGGAGAAACCTAACACCACATCGAGCGGGTAAACGCAATACACAAGGATAAGTTATGGGATAGTAAGATCGAAAGCATATTGAACTGGAGCGGGTACGCGCCTGGCAAAGGACTCGGCAAGAATGTTCAGCGAATCTCCAAGCCAATACGACTCAAGCTCCATGGCACCACTTTTGGTATGGGATACAAGTACACTTGGAAAGAGTACAAGAACTGGTCGCCAACATGGCGTTGTCCTTACTAACCAAGGGAACATCCCATCCCGCACCTGGAGCAGACCTTACAGCAAGTTGACGTTATGTGGGGGTCAGAAGAAGAAGAAGTGTTGGCAGCCTTGAAGAATCTATTCCTCGAAGATGAAGACATGGACTGTTGTGTTATTGTTGAGGAGGAGGAGGAGGAAGGCCCTTCCATCCAGGCCGTGAGCAAAGGATGATTCCTTAAGAATTGGACTGTCAAAACATCCAGGGCCCGACGCGTCCGGGGTTAGCAAGGTTGAACAAGAATTAATTATTTCATTTTGCTAATAATTTCCTTTTCGCATTTATGTTTTTCAATAAAATCTCCAATGTTCCCAAAACATTCGTTTAAATTATCAAAAACTGCTTTTATGTTTCAACAAATCAGTATTTATTAATTATCGTTTTTCTCTCATTACTTTTATCTATACATCATTACTATTTCCTGTCTTGATGAACCAATGACTGTGACATGCAATGAGACAACGCAACAAAAGGATAGTGATTCAAAAGAAGAGGATGTCATACTCGATGAAATTGTCAGAGAAGTTGAGGATTATGAGAACAAACCCAAGTCTAATCTGGACGAAACTGAGGTAGTCAACCTGGGAGATTCAGAAACTGTCAAAGAAACTCGCATCAACATCCACTTGTCACCATCAGAGAGAGAATAATACACATAATACTTGAAAGAGTATGAAGATATATTTGCATGGTCATACGACAACATGGCGGGTCTAAGCACTTTCATTGTGGCATACAAGTTGCCATCCAATCCAATGTGCCCGCCGGTAAAGCAGAAGCTCAAAAAGTTCAAGCATGACATGAGTTTGAAAATCAAAGAGGAGGTTACCAAGCAAATCAAGGCCAAGGTCCTCAGCGTGGTTGAATACCCAACATGGTTAGCCAACATCGTGCCAGTCCCGAAGAAATATGGAAAAGTTAGGGTTTGTGTCGACTAATGGGATCTCAACCAGGCCAGTCCAAAGGATGATTTCCGTTTTCCAAATATACACATCCTGATCGACAATTGCGCCAAGCAAGAACTTCAGTCATTCGTAGATTGCTTTGCCGATTGCCATCAGATTTGGATGGACGAGGAAGATGCTGAGAAAATAGCCTTCATCACGTTGTGGGGAGTCTACTGTTATTAGATGATGCCATTCGATGTAAAGAATGTCGGGGCCACTTAGATGAGAGTTATGACTACTATTTTCTATGACATGATACATAAAGAGATCGAGGTATATGTGGACGACGTCATTATCAAGTCCAAGAAGGCCACATACCACATAGCAGATCTGAGGATGTTCTTCAACAGATTGCGGAAAATTGCTTGGGTTCATCGTCAGCTGCCGAGGGATATAATTGGATCCATCAAAGGTCAAAGCCATCCAAGAGCTACCACCGCCAAAGAGCAAGAAAGATGTGATGAGTTTCCTGGGATGCCTTAATTACATCAGCCAGTTCATAGCCCAGTCCACGGTCATATGTGAACCAATCTTCAAGATGATGCGACCAAATGGTCCGAGGATTGTCAAAAGGCCTTCGATAGAATTAAGGAGTACTTATCAACACCGCCAGAGCCAGGTAGACCCTTGCTACTCTACCTCACAGTACTAGATGGAGCTTTCGGCTACGTTCTGGGCAGTAGGACGAGACAGAGACAACAGAGCATGCTATTTATTATCTGGGTAAGGAGTTTACTCCATACGAGGCACGATATTCTCTATTGGAGAATACCTGTTGTGCTTTAACCTAGGTAGCCAAGAAGCTGAGGCATTACTTCTGTTCCTACACAACATATCTCATATCAAGGATGGATCCCTTGAAATATATCTTTCAGAAGCCCATGCCCACTGGCATGCTAGCTAAGTGGAAAATCCTGCTGAGTGAGTTCGACATTGTCTATGTGACTCAGAAAGCGGTTGAGGGACAGGAATTGGTGGACCATCTTGCTGATAACCCTGTGGACGGAGAATACGAACCCCTGAAAACGTATTTGCCGATGAAGAAGTGTTATTCATAAGAGAAGACATTGCAGAATCCTATGACGGTTGGAGAATGTTCTTCGATGGAGCAACGAATTTCAAAGGAGTCGGCATTGGAGCTGTCTTGGTATCAGAAATCGGTAAACACTATTTGGTATCTGCTAAACTCGGATTACCCTGCACTAACAACATGGCAGAGTATGAAGCTTGCATCCTAGGGCTCAATATGACCATTGACATGAACATTCATGAGTTGTTGGTAATTGGTGATTCAGACTTGCTAATACACCAAGTATAAGGAGAATGGGCTACCATGAATTCCAAGATACTGTCGTATCTTCACCATGTGCAGGAATTGAGAAAGAGGTTCACAAAGTTGGACTTTCGGCATGTCCCCGTAATTCAGTTTAAGTTCGCCGATGCATTGGCCACTCTATCATTTATGATACAACATCCATATAAGAACTTCATTGATCCTATTCTGGTAAAGATCCATAGCTAGCTGGCATATTGTGCCCGTGTTAATGAAGAAGCATACGGAAAACCATGGTTCCACGACATCAAAGTGTACTTAGTAAAGGGAGAGTACCCCGGGCATGCAAATCATGTTCATAAACGCACACTTCAGAGATTGTCCAATAATTTCTTTCACAGTGGAGGAACCCTATACAGAAGAACTCCCGATTTGGTATTACTGAGATGTGTCGATGCAACGAAAGCCTCCAAATTACTTGAAGATACATGATGGAACCAGCGGCCCACATATGAATGGTTTTGTCTTGGCAAAGAAGATACTCAGGGCCAGTTATTTCTAGATGACCATGGAAACGAACTGCATCTAGTATGTTCGGAAATGATATCAATGTCAGGTACATGCAGATATGATAAAGGTACTCTGATGACCCAAAAGGTCATCCTAAGAAATTTTAGCTATATCTGTGTTCCGAGGCTCCGAAAGCCTCTGTTGATCTCACCTCGATATGCGTGCACAACCCAGGCGTGTAGCCGGGAAGATTCTATGTGAAAATCTGATAAAAATGGAGTTCTTATAATAAATAATTGAATAAAGTTGACTTTGGTCAACAATTTTGGTAAATAGACCCGGACCCGTGATTTGACGGTCTCGAAGGGTCCATAAGAAAATGTGGGACTTGGGCGTATGCCCGAAATCGAATTCCGAGGTTCCAAGCCCTAGAAATAAATTTTTAAAGGAAATTGTTTTCTGAAAATAATAAAGGCTTTTGAAAATGAATAATTATGTGAAAACCATGTTACCAGGCCCGTATTATGGTTTCGGAGCCCGGAACAGGTTTAATATATGTTATTCGACTCATCTGTGAAATTTGGTATAAAACAGACTTGAAATGACATGTTTCGGGTCAAAATTGGAAAAGTTAAGCTTTATGAAGTTTTAAGAAATTTCTATGAGTTTTGAGGTTAAATTCCTTGTTTTGATGATATTTTGATGATTTAAAAGCTTGAACAAGTCCGTATGATGTTTTGGGAGTCGTGTGTGGTTTTCATTTTGAGACCCGAGGGCTCGGGTGAGTTTCGGGTAGCTAACAGGGTGAGTTAAAGTGTAAAAATCTGGTGTAATTGCAATTTGCTGGTGTCAGTTCCATTACTCTATGCGATCACATTGATTGGTCCGCGATCGCATAGCTTCGTGCCTGGGAGTAGACTGTTACACTATGCGATCGCATAGCACCCTCCGCGATCGCATATTGTATAAGGAGGGTAAGGGCAGCCGGGGGTGGGGGGGGGGAGTACTCTCTGCGGTCTCACCTTTTCCTGTGTGATCGCATAATGAAGAGGCAGTATACCGGCGCGATCACAATAGTCATTCCACGATCGCAGTGCACCCAGTCTTGGCCTATATGCGATCGCATCCCTTCTTCCGCGATCGCATAGAGATATTTCACCAAGTCGTATTTTTTAAGTCCCAAAACAGAATTATTTCGGGATTTCTCCCATTTTTCACAATCCTTCTTCTTCCACAACCCACCTAGGCAATTTTTGAAGAACCTTTCTTCCACAGCTCCATAGGTAAGTGTTCTTAACATCATTTTCTCTTATTTTCATCAATTAATCGCTAGAATCTAGGCCTAAAATCCAAGAATCAAAGTAGAAATTAGGGGTTTTGGGTCGAGTTAGGTTTTGGGGAATTTTAGATAATTCAACCCCAATTTGGGGTCGGATTTCAAAACAAAATATATATTCTAACTCGTGGGGGTAGGGGTGAACGGGTTTTGGTCCGAACCTCGTGTTTGGACCAAGCGGGCGTGGGGTCGAATTGTAGGATTTTTGGAAGAATGTTGGGAATTGCATATCTAGGCTATGGGATTGTGTTATTGAATCTTTATTGATATTATTGACTTAATTATGCCTAGTTATCGTTGTTTCAGAGTCAGATTAGAAAGGAAAGACGGTCTCAGAGGGTTGATTGCTATACTTTGGACCGAGGTAAGTGCCTTGCCTAACTTTGGTGAGGCAATAGGTATTATTTTCTATGTGCTAAGTGATTATTATGTTCATTGCATAGGTGAGGTGACGAGTACCTATGCAATGTGTGTCAAGCATGCCCGTGAGTCAATTTTGATAGAAATTGTAGTATTTCTTCCATGTTTAAGATTATCTCTACTTGGTAATTTATTCTAGTTGACAGTATTGGTTGTTGAGCTTAAGAAGTGTTGATACGATTGATAATCCAAGTGTAGAGTATACAATTGAGGTGATTGGTTATAGTTGATACCCTTGCCGGGCATTTATTGAGTTATTAATTGATGTTTTCCCCTTGCCGGGTGATTTGAACTGTATATTTCCACTATGCTGTACTCCTTGCCATTATATCTGTCATTATTTGGTGATGAAGAGTGTAAAGCACGAAGGGTGATGTCGTGCCATGATATTTGATTACATTGCATAGTGAGGAAGAGTGTAAAGCACGAAGAGTGATGCCGTGCCATGATTCACATACAAAGGTTAATGTCGTTCCATGATTTACATTGATTATAAGCACGAAGGTTAATGCCTTGCCATGATTTATATTGCCTTACATTGTACATTGCATTGTGAGGAAGAGAGTAAAAGCACGAAGGGTGATGTCGTGCCATGATTTATACTATTTCACATTATACATCGCATTGTGAGGAAGAGAGTAAAAGCACGAAGGGTGATGACGTGCCATTATTTACGTTTCTGGTATTTGTACTTGTGTCGTTAGCTATTGTGTTAAATTGCCTCCCTTGTTTACTCCTATATGTTAGTTTAACTACTTCATTTCACTTGTTCCCCTTTACTGCCCCCGTATCCCTTACTTGTCTGCTTATCTCTTGCCTTGTATTATCCCTGTTACCTGTTGTAGAATTGGACAGGTTATCGTTATTGTCAAGTCTAGCCTCGTCACTACTTCGGCCGAGGTTAGGCTCGGCACTTACTCAGCACATGGGGTCGGTTGTACTGATGCTACACTGCACTTCTTAATGTTGTGAAGACCCCGCATCCGGACCTAGTGGACCGCATTGAGGGAGTCACCTTCAGTCCACCCAGAGCTTCAAGGTATACCCGCTGGCGTTCGTTGGCCTTGGCGTCTCTCCTGCATTTGGATTTCCTTATTGTCTTACCTTTTCTCCTAGTTTCAAGACAATTGTATATTTCTATTCAGTCTCTGTATTTAGCACTCTGTTTATATAGTTCGTGAGTTGTGACACCCCGGTTTTGGGTATGCGACGTTATGTATTTTATTATTTCACTTTGCATTTCGAATTTTCATTACACTTCCACCGTTATGGATTTTAAGGTGCTTGTTATTCTGTTCAGTTTGGAAAGGTTTTGACTCTATTACTGTTAACTTGGGTTGAAATTGTTAGGATTACTTGTGCACGTTGGCTTGTCTAGTAGGTTTAACGTTAGATGCAGTCACGACCTGAAGGGTGGGATTTCGGGTCGTGATAGGTACCCCCAAGTGAGCTCAATGCAACAAGATTGCCTTGGCCATTCGCCGCCTGGGGAATGGATGTCATCGGACCAATCGAGCCTACAACCTCAAATGGCCATAGGTTCATCTTAGTAGCTATTGATATTTCACCAAATGGGTCGAAGCAGCATCTTAAAAAGCAGTGACTAATAAAGTCGTGGAAGGCTTTGTCCGCGACGGTATTATTTGTCGATTCAGAGTCCCAGATTCAATCATCACCGACAACGGCTCCAACCTCAACAGTGATCTGATGAAAGCCATGTGCGAGAATTTCAAAATCAAGCACAAGAATTCCACATCCTATAGACCACAAATGAATGGAGTTGTTGTCGCGCCCCCTTTTTCTATCGCACGGGTTAGGTACGGAGAGATCGGGTTGATGACATTTTGGACAACTCCTTAAAGGAAGAGGTTTAAGGAAGAGTCGCCACCTAACGATTTTTATGGTGCGTTAGGGCACCTAGAGTTTATAACTCATGAACTAGTTCGCATTACCAAAGATTGGGTAAGGGCTTGAAATTATCCCAAGGGGAAGGTATTAGACACCCCTCAAGATCCACAATTGTGGGTCCCGGCCAATAAGTTTTGTGAATTTGGACGGTGAGCAAGTAACAAATAAGGTTCACATAAGAGGGGATTTTAAACAAGTATGAAAATCTTTAAAGGTTTTGGAATATCAAGAGCAAAAGAATTGTCCTAGGTTTAAAGTAATACGGATCATTTCAATGCAATACCCGGTATGTCACACCTCGAGGATGCGGCTACACGTGGTATTAGCGCACCGGTCATCATATTTGTATTCTACCCTTCCCACCCCGTAAGGTTATTTAAAGTGCATGTGTTGGTCACGAATGCTTAGTGTGTGCCGTTACCCATCCCATCCTATAAGTCCTGGAGGGTGTTTAGGACTACTAATCCTACAAGGCAGGAACTAGGCGGAACCCTTAGGTTTAAAGGTCAAAATAGTAAGCGACATACGAAAACAAGTAGGACTGCACATATGAGGGAACATATAAAGGCAAAGAAATAGGCTCACGGATCCCTCCACAAATAGACACGTAGGTAGCACGTCTCATACACAATTAAGGTCTCAAAGTTAAAACAGGAGTTTGAGTTGGAAAGCAGTGGGGTTTCAAGCGTTTGATTTTTTTTTTTTTTGGAAAAACTTAGTAGTAAACAGGAAGTTCAGTTGAAAATAGAGCAGTTTAGAGAAGAGTGATTGATTAAAAATCCAGTAGTCTAAGAGCAGTATCAAAAGTGTGCGACATTTTAGAAACTTTCAGCAAAAGAGATGAATAGCTTTAGAGAATCAGTAATCAGAGGCAAAGCAAGATTTTAAATAGACAGAGTACTTTGAACATGCGTGACTTACTTTAAAACCCGATAATTCAAGAACCAAGAGTTTAAAGGAGTTTTAGTAAAAAAAAAAGTGAATGCACAATTTCAAAAATCAGTAATTAGGAACGGAGCAGGAGTCTTTAGAAAACAAGAGTCAGAGCAGCAAGGTTTTAAGGATTTCAAAAGAGACTAATTATCCTGAAGACCAACCAAGTATGGAACGACTTATTTT
Organism: Nicotiana undulata; assembly: GCA_005239495.1. Taxonomy (NCBI): domain Eukaryota; kingdom Viridiplantae; phylum Streptophyta; class Magnoliopsida; order Solanales; family Solanaceae; genus Nicotiana; species Nicotiana undulata. The sequence continues at coordinate 46,018 of ML273969.1, read as the reverse complement.
TGTTTTAGTGCATATTAGGCCTAAGGTTTGCCTAGGCGTTGTATACATTGCCTACTTTAGAAGGTGGACATGCATAGTTAACTCTGATTTTAAGGGATGTACGTTGGAAAAATGTTGCAGGTAGTTTAACCATATTTTATTAAATTAAGCATGTGAATTATGCGTTTTTACGATTGCAACTCAGAGAAAAATAAGATCCTAAACAATAGGATATCTAATGCACATAAAGATTCCTAAAACATGGTTTCTAGGATGCAAATGCAGCGATGCCCTTATGCAATTGATTTTGCTTGTTATTAACTGATCAGAATAAGGAGATGAATGTGATAACATGCTTAAAGTGAAGGACCTAAAACAAGATTTCTAATATGTGAAATGCATGTCCTATACAAGTTATCTAATGCACATAGAAATTCCTAAACATGTGTTCTACCCATTACCTAAGCTAGGCATGGATAACCCCCCATATTCACTATCCAACCCCAATCATTCATTTAAAAATTATTACAGACCATAATAAATGAATTACAATAATGAAAAAGGAAAATAAGAAGTTATTCTATAGGGATCCTTCAATCAGGCCCAATCTTCCAGACTCAACCCTTTCAATTTCACAGCCTTACATCAACTTGGGTGCAGCAATGCTCCCAAAAGCCTTGGTGAGGGCCTACGCCAATACCAACACCTAACAAATGCCCATGGTTAAACAAGTGCAGTGTAGAGTACCCTACCTCAGTGTCTCAAGGTTCAGAGGGAACTCATGGTCCCTAAGCGATGCACACACTGAGGGGGGTGGAACCTAAAGGTCTAGGAATTGTGTGAAGTGCTAAAAGAGGTTAAGAGAGGGAATTTTGAAATCACTTATAGACTAACAGAGGAAATAGTTTTGAAATAGGAAGTAACAACAACTAGTCATAACTCAGTGGAGTTCCAAGCAAAGGAGTCACAACAGGAAAAAGGGAAATTAGGGACAAATAGCAGTAGATAATCATCCAGATCAGAATCATTGTAGATAGGGGGCATATGTATGGCATTGACAAACATCAGATAGCAGCACATGAGAGGTATTGGGTTGGCAGATAGACATATAAAAGAGTAATCACATAGTCAAGAGTCATATAGAGAATAAAATAGGAATTAAATTAAGCTAGAAGAAAAAGAGAGATCCTATAGGGGGAATAGACATACTAATTACATGGTAGCCAGTAAAACCACAAGTAAAAGCATAAAAGGAACAATAAAAATCTCAACAGCCAATGAAACATGTTGTTTGGGATGCTGTAATACCAAACTAGAACATACTAGTGATGCAAGTAAGGAGCAGCAGAAGAGGATAGCGAATAGTACAGTATTAGCCTTGGCTTAGCAGCCGGCTAATAGCAAGCAGCAGTGAATAGCAATAGAGACAAGAGAGAGCAAAGAGAAACAGAGCACAAGAGAGTAGTATACAGAATTGAGTAATGTTCGACTGATCAGTTCAATGAAAGAGTAAGAGCATTTATAGTTTTCAAAGCAGTAGTGAAATAAGGTAAGAAGCAAATCCAGTAGTAATTAAAGGACTTTGAAATAAATTAGTCAAGAAATAAGGCAAGTTTTATTCCCAAAATATTGAGAATCCGTAACATATAAGGTAGGAATAACCAATACAGGACAAATAAGGAAAAGATCCATGTAATTTGGTAATAATAACTTAATAAAGAGTAAGGATAAAAAGACCCCTTCAGTTAAGGAGTCACTTCACACGGTCAAAAACAGATAAATAAGGAAAGAATAACAAGCACATAGTAGGGAATTGGGGGCAGGTACAGGAAGGTTCAATTAAGGTAATAACCAAACGGTACAATCATTTGTAAAATAAGCAAGAGAAATAATCACTAGTGTATAAAATATCACAAGGAATCAATCGGAGGAAATTAATCACAAGAAATTAGGGATTCAAACTTTAACAATACTGATATTAAAGGACACATTCAATGAACGAACATATAAGCAGAGTATAAGCAAGCAAAATCGAATCGGAACCCTAGTATAACATCAAAAATCACAATCAATCGAAGCAAACTCATGAGAAAACAACAAACAAATGGAGCAAGTAAACATATATATCGAAAGCAAGTCAGAAACTAGGGTTACGACTACAGATTTAGGGTTTTAGCAAAAAATCAAACAACAAAGTAAAGACCTTGAATAAACAGGCAAACGCAAGGAGAATCATAAGATAATACTAAGAAATCCGGAATTAAACCGTTTAGAAAAGGGGTTCTAAGAACCCTAGTTCTTTAAAGCAAACATCGAATGAAAAGTACCAGTTTTTAAGAAAAAATAAGTGAAAATCATCGAGATAAACATAAATCTATTGCAGATCTTGGAAGAAGTTGAAAGGTCAAGTAGTAGGGTTTCAGAGATAGAACCCATAGATAATCAAAAAACTTGTTGTAATACTCAGAGATGGTGGTAGCTGGAACACCACCGAGTTGAACCTCGCCGGAGAAGGCCGGAAACATCCAGGCAAGAGCCACCCTTGGCCGTTCTGACATGGTTGAAGCCTTAAAGGGTCTTAGAGACGAAGTGACCAGAGAAACGTAGCTTCGTGGTGGCCGGTGGTTGAAGGGGTGAGACTGGGGATGGCTGGAGATGAAGGTGAAACCATCAGAGAAGATAAATAACCAGAAGATTCTAGAGAGTTGAGGGAGCAGAGCGGTCGAGAAGAGAGAGAATGGGTCTTGGGAAAATGAGAGACGGGGGAGGGGGTTAGGTTAGTTTAATTATGGTAACTAATTATCTGGGTCGTTGATCTCGTTTGATCAACGGCTCAGATTGAGTGGGGATTGGGCCAGGTAAAGAAAAGGTTGGGTTGGGTCGTTAGTTGGGTCCATGGGTTGGGTAATTGGGCTTGCCAAATGTGGCTAAATATTAAATAGGAAGAGGCTAGTTTGAAATACCCAATTTAATAGGATAATTAATTAATTACAATAGCTAATAATTGTATAAAATGAAATTAAGTTAAAAATAAGTATAATTACAGTAATTAGATAATATTAAAAATATAAAAGACATGAGTTCGGATTTTAAAGGTATAAAATGACTGATTGGGCCACAATTGCAAAATAATTGTAATTGCCATTAAATAGTACTCAATTAGTCAATTTATGAAATAATTGAATTTTAACAAATACAAAGTGATTGTAAATGACATACTGAATTGGAAAATATTTCGAGATTATTTAGAGCACAAGTTATGAATTATTTAGATATAAAATATTAAATAAATAGAGAGATGATTCAAATAAGAATATGAAATAATTAGGAAAAATATTCATTATTGCAAAGAGTGGTTTTGAAAGCTTATATACAGGTTTGAAAATATTTTGAGGAAAAATTGGGTATCAACAGCTGTAGAAGCCGCCAACAAGAACATCAAGAAGATATTGAGAAATATGATAGAAAAACACAGACAATGGCATGAAAAGCTATCGTGTTCCTTACTGGGATACCGCACCACAGTACGCACATCAACCGGGGCAACTCCCTACTTGCTGGTTTATGGGACGGAAGTTGTTATTCCTTTCGAAGTGGAGATCCCTTCCTTGAGAATCAATCAAGAAGCTGAGCTCACCGACGTAGAATAGATAAAGACTCGTTATGAGCAACTGGCCCTCATAGACAGAAAAAGAATGAATGCAGTGTGTCACGAACAACTTTATCAGACCAGAATGACTAGAGCCTTCAACAAAAGAGTCAAGCCAAGAACATTCACATCGGGGCAGCTGATGTTAAAGAATATTTTTCCGCATCAGGACGAAACCAAAGGGAAATTCTCTCCCAACTGGAAAGTTCTGTATATGGTTCACCGAGTATTGACATGAGGAGCTCTTATACTTGCAGAAATGGGCGGAGAAGTCTGGTGCAAACCAATCAATTCCGATGCAGTCAAGCGCTACTATGTGTAATTCTTTATACTTTCCTCAAATGATGTAAATTGAACTACGCCTGACCTGATTTCTATTTAAGGGGGGATACATAGGCAGCCCTATGTGTTCGGTCATAATTCAATAAAAATGTTATTTTCCCTCCGCAATCAGAAACTGGGGCAGAATTTTGAGGAGGATCCTCAAAATTCCGAAGCAATTTCAGCCGATCGCAGCATGTGCAATAGTTAGCGACGTCAATTCATCTAACTGGGGCAGAGTTTTGAGGAAGACTCTCAAATTTCGTAGCATGAGAGGTTGCAATGTCTTGAGCCGTGTCACGGTCGTTGGTTCATCTAAATTTCTTAAAAAATATATTTTATACTATGTCTTTACAAAATCATGCATACTTGCTTTCAAAAATAGCTTTGTTTGGCAAATGCTACCCCGATGATATGAACAACATCATCAAACCAAGCAGAACTAGTCAAGCAAAGCCAGCGGGGATACGAACCAACCTTCCCCATCTACAGAACTCACGATTTTTCTTTGGAAGCAGTAATAAAGAATAAACATGTTCAAGGTCCCAATTCTTGAAACCATTGCACTTGCCGAAATTTGCTATCAGTACAAAGAATAAACATGCTCTGTAGTCACAATGCTCACAACGATCGCAATATCAATATATGTTATCAGCTAAGAAATCTTGTTACCATTTGCTATTTATTCTTCTGCATAAGGCTAAGCTATGTCTTCATCGTGCATGGGACTAAGCTCTGTCTCGCATTTTGCATAAGGCTAAACTCTGCCTCCATCCGCATAAGGCTAATCGATGCCTTCCCCTGCATGAGACTAAGCTCTATCTCCATCTGCATGAGGTTAAGCTCTACCTCCACTCTGCATAAGACTAATCTCTTCCTTCCCTTGCATAAGGCTAATCTCTGCCTTCATCTGCATAAGTCTAATCGCTGCCTTCCCCTCGCATGATACTAAGCTCTGTCTCCATCTTGCACGAGGTTAAGCTCTACCTCCATTTTGCATAAGGTTAATCTCTGCTTTCCCTTGCATAAGGATAATCTCTGCCTTCACCTACATAATGCTAATATCTTCCTTCATTTGCATGAGACTAAGCTCTATCTCTATACCCGCATGATGCTAACCTCTGCCTCTAATTTACATTTTCACCGACACTAAATGCTGTCTCTCAAAGAATTATCTACTTCGCTTCTCTTTCGGGCTAAGCTCTGCCCTCCAATTCGCAAGACTAAGCTCTGTCTTGTCAACATTATATTATTGCATCTCATGGGTTGAAATAACGCCAACTTGTCCAAAGGCGTCATAGTCTGAACGACATCATCCTCATAGCCGGAAAACACCATGTCGTGGCCTTAGGATCTCTCTCAATTTTTGCATATCAATATTCAAAGGCGTCATAGTTCAGAGGCACCATCTTCATGGCCCGAGAACATCATTTCATGGCCAACGAATATCTCATCAAACAATTCATGGCCCAGGACATCATGGTCTGAGGATGTCATCCCTAACCGTCTGAAGACAACTCTCATAGTCTAATGGGAACCTGCATCATGTTTAAATTTATGCACAATATATGCTTGTATTATTCTTATTTGCAGGTATCCCGACAAGCAATGACTATCCCAGCAGGAGCGATCCCGCTCCAGTTCCCTCAGCTATATCAAACTTGATCTCCCCGTAAACCGTTCATTCGCCCATCCTAGAGGTTGCGTCCGTTCTTGTGATGATTTCACCGGTATACTTAGCCGATGAATGCGAAACTATATACGGCCTGATTCCTGTAAAACCAGGGATATGTAGGCAGCTCAGAAGCCAGGGTACCGCCTAAATTTCTCAAACTGTTTCGGTCGGTCAAAAATTGTCCATCATATCTTAACCCGACAACTCTTTCATCCTTTCCGGGTAAAAAGGGGCAGTTGTTGATACCCAATTTTTCCCAAACAATATTTTAAATTGCATACATACCTTCAAAATCATACATTGATAGCAATTGGTATTTTTCCATAATGTTTCTACAATTTTATTAACTTGTCCAGCATTTTGTTCCAAATAAATAATTACAAAATTGCATCACAAATGATTTCAAGAGCATTCCTTGATTTAATTTATGGTTTATGGTCCTAATAAGACCCAATTATTTCATAATTAGCCAAATTGACATCTTTTGGCTATAATTGCAATAACTTTGCAATTATAGCCCAAGCTTATATTTTTGTACTATTTCCTACTAGAAATTAGTCCTTTGTATTTTAAAATATCGAATAATCATATTTATAAATTATTTTAACTAATTTGAATTGGGAATTAAACAAATAGCCTGTTTCATTTTTATTTTAGCCTAAATTAAACCAGCCCCAAACCCCTAATTAAACCAGGCCCAATTCCTAATCTACCCGACCTAGTTCTAGTTAGATCATGGTCGTTGATCAATTTTGATCAACGACCCGGATTTACCCTTTCCTAATTTAACCTAACCTATACCCCCAAACCCCTCTCATTCTCTCATCCTAACTCGCCGGCACACTTTTCTCATTCTCTGAAACTCCATCTGCCTAACCATGGCTCCCACTCACTGGCTGCTTTCTCGCCGGTATTAATGGTGGTTGTCACCACCACCCCTAGCCTCATTGGCTCCTCCATGACCGGATTCATGTCATCTCTGAGGTCCTCAAGGGACTAATGGCCATTTACTTACCTCCTGGGCCTGTGCTCACCATTCTGAGGCCACCATGGCTCGATCCAGTAATATCTTTCTATTTTCCGGATAAACCCATGGGTTTCTAAGCCGGTCTCTGTATTTTTGGCTAATTTTCTAAAAGACCCTATCCTCTTTTCCTTTACCTCCTAGATCTCTATCGGATCTGGGGTTTTTCTGTGCTATTTTTGTTTGTTTTGTGAAAAAACTTTTCGATTAAGGTTTTCTTCAAAATAATTCCGGTCTTTTTAAGGTTGTTCTCTAATTCTCATATGTTTAAATGACTTTTTTGATAAGTTGATTTTAATCTTAATTGGTTATGTTAAAACCCTAATTTTAACACTATGTTATAATTCCTGAATTCATCCTTGCTTTTCGATTCTGCTATATGTATATTCAATTCTCATGAGTATGCCTTGATTGATTAAAGTGTTTTCTGATTTTTTACCCTAATACTGTTTTATTAGGGTTTCTGATTTGGTTCTATTTGCTTACACTCTATTTATCTGTTTATTCCCAGAAGTCTATACTGTTTCCCTTAATATTAGTACTATTTTCCATTCTCTAAATCTCTAATTTCCTGTGTTAGTATCCTTTCTGATTTCTGACCTTCAAATTATTTTCTTGCCTTATTATGTGGTTGACTATACTGTGAATTGATTCTTATGTTATTTCCTTAATTATAATCTTATGTATGTTTAACCAAAGAATTGAATTCTTTGCTCAAAGCTATTTTTAGAAGAACACGGGTTTTTGATAACCAAAGAATAGACTAGTAACTGTAAGTAAAACTCTTAAATATAACGTAATAAGATGTATAAAAAGTAATTGTATTATCTTAGTAGTTTGAATGTGTCTTGCAAGTTACATTTTCTTCCCTTATATAGTGAATTTCTTAATATAACGTCTACCATTTTCAGTGATTGAGCATTAATGACTAATTATGGCATTAATGTAATGTTACAATGAGTAACCGTAACTATTGCGTTAAGGTTGTGTAACGTGTGGCTCATTAATTGAAGATCTCTGTATCTGCCCTTTATTCTGCCTGGATTCATTCTGACCGTGTCTCTTCATCCTCTCAATCAGGTTGAGATTCCCGTAGCTAATTACCTCATGGGTATGTTGTGTTGTGCCTATTTTCTTCGTACCTCTTCATAGAGTCTTGTCTAGGTGTCGTGCTTTCATTGCTCCACATAAATTGCTGAGTCATCAAGAATTACTACACGTGTGAAGCTCTTTTTTACCAATACAGATAGTCCCCCCACTTACCATTTATTAATCGATTAATATTTGGTAAGTGGATACTCATTTATGGCGGGAATATTTTGCCGCCGCTTCACTCGAAACATTGCATCCATCCCTGAGCGTTGGTGTTGCTTGTCACTTCAATGTAATGCTTGTGCCACATGACATTCCCACATTGGTTCTACAATTATTCAGCGCCTTTTAGGGCTTTTTGCGGCTACATGAGTCCTGAAGTGACACCTTCAATTATGACTTTCACGTCATTATTTTTTTTCACTTTTGACGGTTGCCTTTGAGTATAAATACCCCTTTTCTTTTCTTTCACGAATAACTTCTAACTTGCAAACTTTATTTGTAAAGAAATTTTTCTTGTCTTTGTAAATATGTCTTCTTCAACGTAGATGATCTGACTCTTTCTCCCGTTCCAACTCGGAGTAGAAGATGTGGTAGACTTAGGAGTTTAGGTTCTACTCCTTCTAGGGTTCTTCCTCTTCTCAAGTTACTCTCCCTTCTTCTTTTAGGTCTTTATCTTTTCCGAGAGCTAGGGCTTCTAGATCTTCGTCTAAGGGTAAAGAACACAGTGAACCTTTGCTTAGACGCGGGTCGATGAAATAGTACCTGCAGAATTTTCCTTTGCTAGGATATTCAGGTCCTTAGAGACCAGCTTTCTTCATTGTCGTCTCTTGACAGTGCTGACTAATACCCTACCCAGATTACTAAAGGTTTGGTACCTCTTGTACGCAGGGATTGTTTCTAGAAGCCTGACTTTCCTATTGTCGTGCCCAATGGTAATCAAAGAATAACCTCTTAGAAGGCCGGGTATTATTTTGTTTATACATATCCCTTCATATTAGAGTTCAAGCCTCCAGTTGACCCAGTTATCATCAATTTTTGTTGCTTCTTTAAAGTTTGTTTGGGACAAATCGATCCTCTCATGTGGCGAGTTGTTGCGTGTCTTAGATATTTGGCTAACTTAGCTTCGATCTCCTTTACCTTTCATAATCTCATCCACCTTTATTCTCCAATGCTGTTCTGCCAGGAAGTTTTTACTGTTGCGGCTAGGATAAAAAGGGTGTTAGTGACTCCTGATGATGATAAAGATCGAGGGTGGTATCTTCGGTATGTTGATGTTCCTACTGCTGATTTAGTAGGTGAAGAAAATCTTCCCTTCCCTGATAAGTGGAATCTTGCACGTGAGTACAGCTTTGCTCACATTCCTTTCCTTTTTCTTTAGATACTTTATCTGTACCGTAACTTTTTCTTCTATTTGCAGCAACCATGGGAACCGTTGAGAATGTCTCCGGTTTCTGAGGTTGGGTAGAAAAACTTTTGTTCATCATTCTGTTATAAGAACTCTCATGGAAATACCTCTCTGGGAGGTTTGGTTGGAGAGTTAAGACTCACGGTAAATGAAATTTTTGTTTTTACTTCTTTCCTCATTCGAGCTTTATTCGACCCTTTTCATTTGACAGGATTTGCTGCTCGTGGAGCTTCTGCTGCATCCATGTCTGTTCCAAAGTTGTCCTTGGCAAAGGCCCAGGAGATCGTTTCAGGCTCTTCTTCTTGAAAAAGAAAAGAAAGTGGGTCAAGGACCTTAGAAGAGGAGGAGGAAGAGGAGAGTTTTTTAGTCCATGGGTCACGAGGAAGGGAGGTAGTCTCTGACGGCGAGTCTGCACCTGCAATTGATCCTCCCGCGCTTGAAGCTGAACTTTCTGCCCCTGAGGATGTTACTCTCTCTCCCGTGCGTGAATTAGTGGATCTCCTATTCCATAAAGTCTTTGGTTCTGTTGCTAACGAAGCTCCCCTAGCTATTTTCTCTCCTTCTGCTCTTAAGGAATTTCCCTCAACTACTTCTGTTATTACTCCTGCTCCCATGGTTGTTCCTTCTCTTGTCGTTGCTTCCTCTCCCGTGGCTTTTTCTGCCCCTCAGACTTCCTTGCCCTTGGCTCCCTCATCTGTTCCTGCTTCCGTGCCTTCTATTGCAGAAGTAGGATCTTCCTGTAGGGGGGAGATGAGGCAGGTGATGATAGAAGTTCCAGCAGAGGGTAACCTCATTAAAAAGTCTAGCCAGCCTGATGTTTGGCTGAAACCGTTAATAAGTCTGACTGAGAGAACTAAGTTGGACAGCCACAGTCCCTTACATGGGTAAATGAGATCGTGCATACTTCTTTAAAGGTAAAATATACTTTCCTTTGTTCATTTGTGCGAACATTATTTGCCGTACCTTATTTATATGCTTTTGTAGATCAATCTTATAGGCACAGAGTTAATTAAGAGGGTTTCCCATACGGAGCAGGAACAGAGGGAATTGCGTGTTGAGGCAGATAATTGAAAGGAGAAATATGAAAGCTTACAACTCGAAATGGAGGCAGTGGAAGAGGAGAAGTGTACCTTGGAGCAGCAAGTGGGGGTCATGACAGTAGAGTTGGCTATTGAGAAGGCATCTTCAGATAAGGCAGGCAAGGATAAGAACGTCCTAGAGTCCTCATTCGCAGAGCAATTGTCCTGTGCCTCTGAAGAGATCAGGAGCCGGAAGGCATTCTTAGGTAAGAAGGAGGAATATTCGGGCGAACTTGGTCAATCACTCACTCAAACCCAGGAGGATCTTCGCAACTCTTTGAAGAAAATTTAGTCCTTGGAAAGGTCTTTCGCTCCTTTAAAGGCCTCTCATGATGCTGTCGTGGCTGAAAGGGATGAATTAAGAGCTGAAGTTGAGCCGTGGGAGAAATATTATGAAGCTCTTGAAGACAAGGCAGTCATGGATGTGATTTGGGCTTATATGAACTCTCGTCTTGACACATTGACGGAAATGAGCCAAGAGGGGTTTTACCTAAAAGCCGACATTGCGAAGTCCAAGGAGACCATTGAGAAGTCTCAATAAAGTCAAAATATCTCTTCACCTGAAGGTGGGGCTCCCATTGCTCATGTCTATTCATCCCAAGCTGCTCCACCTGCCGGTGAAGACAACCCCTTATCTGATGAATTTTTAAGATCTTGGTTCTTGTTTTTCTTTTCATCAATTAGTTGTTACCCCCAGTCCCATCGGGGGTAAGTTTGGATCCTTTAAGTCCCCAACTGACAACTTAGGGGCTCCCAATGTAAAAAACTAAATACGGCTAAAACTAAATTAATACTTAGTTTATTTTGCCATTTTAATACATTAATGCAAGTATGACTTTAATTTCTGTTGAGTTTTTGTTTCACTCTTTAAGTCTTTTGCATGCTTCATTTTTGAGGTTTAAGTTTTACCTCTGAATTTTGCATATACAATGCTTAGATTATCCGTACCTTTTCGTAGTAGGCACGGTTGGTGAAAGAGGGCCCTTTTTAATCGACACTTAACGAAGAAGACGTCTCAACTTCATAATGGTGTAAAGATGCAATAGAGAGATAGAAATTTTTAACATGTTTCTTTTTAACAATGTTTTTAAAGAATGTTTTTGTGTTGAACTTTCATAACATTTCACATGTGCTTGCGTATCGTCTAAAACTCATGTTGCAACTATTTCCTTTTAACAGGTTTGATATAAACTTGTATTTCGTAACTGTTTTTCTTGTGTAATAGTTATTTTGAGTTAATACAAGGGAATAACTGTTTTTGTTTGTAACAGTTTTTATAAAGGTATGGGTTTTTACCCGTAACTATTTTTATTAACAACAATTTTTAATAAATACGAGGGTGATGCTTTTTCATTCGTAACTATTTTTTGAATAGGTACAAGGATAATGATTTTTCATCCGTAACTATTTTTATTAACAACAATTTTTAATAAATACGAGGGTGATGCTTTTTCATTCGTAACTATTTTTTGAATAGGTACAAGGATAATGATTTTTCATCCGTAACTATTTTTATTGATAACAGTTTTCTGTATGAGTACAAAGATTTCATAACTATTTTTTGTTACAACAGTTTTCTGAATAAGTACAAGGATGATGATCTCTATCAATAACTGTTTTGAGTTACAACAATTTTCTGAATAAGTATAATGATATGCATTTCTCCCTCATAACTGATAATTTGCCTTTTAACCTAAACATTCGTTTACATCTACGAACATGTTTGATGGTTTTTTGAATTAGGCTTTGTGTATTGAGTCTTTGGCTCTTTTGATTTTGCTCATATAACTTGACTTGTTGGGATGATGGATCTTCAGGCTCAAACTTTGACTTTTTGATAGTCTTCTATGCTTCGTCTTATTCTTCCATACTATATAGTCCCCCAAGTGTTTGAGCTTTGAAGAAAGAAATCTCGAGCACTTGACTAATCCTTCCTTGTGGTCCTTTTCCTGAAAGGAAAAACATACGGGACTCGAAGGTATATAGTTTTTAGATGATGACTGCTTAACCCTTTAAAACGTCCAGCAGAAAGTGTAACCTTAGACCGGGAATTCAGTTACTTCCTCACGTCTTTGCAGGTCTAATTTCATCATCTGGTGATGGGTTAACTCTTTACCTATCATCTAAAACGGTTAGAAAAGTTTTAACTGTACAAATGTAAAATCGAAAGTAGTGATATCTGACAAGGGGTATTTCTTTTCCTTAGAAGTAATACTTCTTTAAGTGAATGGAATTCCAAATGGTTGGTAAGATCCTGCCATCTATGGCTTCCAACTCATAAGCGCCTTTCCCTGCGATGCCTCGGACTTTGTAGGGTCCTTCCCAATTTGGATTCAACTTTCCCGCACCAGCTTCTTTTGTTGACTGGAAAACTTTTTTTAGAACAAAGTCCCCAATTTTGAAATATCTGAGGTGAGCTTATCGGTTGTAATATCGTTCTATGATTTGTTTTTGAGCTTCCATACGTATTAGCATAACTTCTCTTGTTTGCTCGAGCAAGTCCACATTGATCCTTAACTCGTCATTGTTTGCATCCTCCGTGGCTGTTGTAAACCTTATGCTTGGTTCGCTAATCTCCACCGATATTAAAGCTTCTGAGCCATAAATTAGCGCGAATGGAGTTTCTCCCGTAGCGGTTTTTGAAGTCATTCTGTAAGCCCATAGCACAGCCGATAATTCATCGCACCAATTTCCCTTGGCTTTCTCCAACCGTTTCTTTAGGTTGTTGACGATGACATTGTTTGTCGATTCTGCTTGGCCATTAGCCACAGGGTGATATTGTGACGAAGTGATTCACTTGATTTGCCAACTGTCGAAGAATTCTTTGATTTGATAGCCTATGAATTGTGGGCCATTATCACATACGATATCCTTCGGTATTCTAAAACGGCATATTATGTTTCTCCATATGAAGCTTTTCACTTCTTTTTCTCGCACATGTTTGAAAGCTTCTTCCACCACCCATTTTGTGAAATAGTCATTTAACACGAGTAAGAATGGTACCTTTCCTTTCGCTGAGGGATCCTACTATGTCCATCCCCCATTTCATGAACGGCCATGGCGATATCACTAGGTGCAATAGTTCTGTTGGCCGATGCATGTTGTTAGCAAATCGTTGGCATTTGTCACATTTAGCTACAAAGCTTTCAGCCTCTTCTTCCATCTTGGGACAATAATACCATGCTCTGATTAGGGTTTTGACTAAGGATCTCGCCCCTGCATGATTTCCACAGTGTCCTTCGTGGACTTCCCTCATCACGAACTCCGTTTGATTAGGTCCAAGGCATTTTTCTAAGGGACCTCTGAACATTTTACGATATAAAGAATTGCGAATGAGGCAGTACCGTGAAGCGTTTCGGCGAAGTGCTTAAGCTGCTTTTTTGTCTTCAGATATGGTGCCATTCTGCAAAAAATTTTAAATTTCGTTTCTCCAATCCCAGGTTAAATTGTTAAATGTTACCTCATTCTTATCCTGGTCGATTGTTGAATGAAACAGGTGAACCACAATTGCATTGCCTTTATTTGTTACTTCTGTAAATGCTGCAAGGTTAGCTAATGCATCCTCTTCTGCATTCTCCTCTCTAGGTATTTGTATAACCTTCCATATTTTGAATTGCCTTACGAGATCTCGTGCCTTTTCCAAATACTGTTGCATCCGAGTCTCCCGAGCAATATAAGTCCCCTGCATCTGGTTTACTATCAGGTGAGAGTCGGTTTTGATCACGATCTGCTCAATTGAGAGTTCTCGCGCCAGTTCAAGCCCTACAATGACAACTTCGTACTCTGCTTCATTGTTAGTTATGGGATAATATTTAATAGCTTGCCTTGTCTTTTCACCCGTGGGTCATATTAAGACTATGCCTAGGACGACCCTTTTATATTAGAAGAGCCTTCAGTAAATAGGGTCCATATACCCAGATTAGCCCCATTAAAAAGTAGTAAATCTTTTTCTACTTCAGGGACGATGCTATTATTAAAATCAGCGACGAAATCAGCTAAAATTTGAGACTTTATTACAGTCATAGGCTGATACACTATGTCATGCTCGCTTAATTCTATAGCCCATTTATCTAACCTTCCTGATAATTCATGTTTATGTAGAATATTTCTCAATGGACAACAGTGATTGGATGACATTGAAAATATGGTCCTAATTTTCTAGCTGCCATGATTAGAGCGAAGGCTAATTTTTCTAGATGTGGGTATCTAGTTTCAACATCTAATAAGGTCTTGCTTACATAATAAATTGGAGATGTTTTACCTGTGTCTTCCCTTACCAGTACTGCACTTACGATAATTTCTGCAACGACAAGATAAATATAAAAATTTTCCCTCTCTTTTGGCCTTGATAGCTACGGTTTTTTTGATAGATAAGCCTTCAGATCTTTGAGAGCCTGCTGACATTCCTCAGTCCATTCGAACTAATTCTGCTTTTTAAGAACTGAAAAGAATTTAAAACTCTTCTCCGAAGACCTGGAAATAAATCTTCCTAAGGCTGCAATTCTGCCTGTTAGTCTTTGAACTTCTTTTTTGTTCATAAGTATATCGGGTATTTCCTCTATAGCTTTAATTTGAGAAGGATTTACCTCTATTCCTCTATTTGATACAAGGAAACCCAAAAACTTACTCGATTCTACGCCAAAGGCGCATTTTTCTGGATTCAATTTCATATTATACCTGCGTAAAATTTCAAACGTAATAGAAAGGTGCTGAAAATGATCTTCCGCATGTGTTGATTTCACCAGCATGTCATCAATGTAAACCTCCATCGTCTTTCCCAGATGTTGCTGGAACATCTTGTTTACTAGCCTCTGATACGTGGCTCCAGCATTTTTCAGGCCAAAAGGCATGACTTTGTAACAGTAAGTCCCCCTGTTTGTAATAAATGAAGTTTTTTCCTCGTCCGAGGGATCCATTTTTATCTTATTATAATCAGAATACGCATCTAGAAAGCTTAACAATTCATGACCTGCGGTGGCATCGATCATTTGATCTATATGTGGTAACGAAAATGAATCTTTGTGGCATGCTTTATTTATGTCTGTGTTCTCTACGCATCCTCTCCATTTACCATTCTTCTTAGGCACCACTACAGTGTTAGCTAACCAGATAGGGTATGTTACCTCTCGTATTGAACCAATTTTCAAGAGTTTTTGTACCTCTTCGTCAAGTACTTTGTTCTTGAATGGTCCTTGCTTTCTTTTCTTCTGCTTATCAGGTACGAAGGATGGATCTTCATTTAGCTTGTTGTCACGCCCCAAAACTGAGGGACACGACCGGCACTCAATCGGAGGACCCCGGTCAAGCGGACCTAGAATTGCCTTTCCTATCCCACGCGTTACCCGATAATTTCAATATACATTATTCATGTGAAATAGCAATTTAGACTTAAGCATAAACTTACAACTTGGATTCATTTCTACTTTTTATCATTACCAACATATGATACCAAATACTTACAAAATACATACAACATTTACCAACGTGGATCACGATTCCGAACCGTACTGTTACATACCCAAAATACATATGTACACTACCCATATTGTGTCTACGGAGCCTCTAAGAGTACAATGGAGTTATACAATACTTGCCGGTAACAAGGCTCCGGCTATACCTTACACAAGTACCAAAGTAAGAATCCGGGAGGAAAGATGGCATGAGCCACACTGGGCCCCGAGAGAAGACGGGCTCACCAAAACCGCTGATAGGACGAGGGGGAGGCACTACTGTCGGTGTGCTGAAGTACCTGCTATAGAACCACCTACAATCATCACAAGAATGTAGCGCCCCCGGCAAAAAGGGCCGCAGTACATTTGAATTGTACGGGTATGCATGAACAACCTTTACTCAAAGTAAACTCAATAATGCGCAGGCAAGAGACAGACAGAGAGTCACACAATTACTGCACAAGACATAGAAAGATATACAATGGAAGTTCCAGAATTTTCACTTCATTAAAATCACAATTTCAATTCCATCCTTGTCCCTCCTCACATCTCACCCTTATTTCTCCTGTTGCGGCGTGCAACCCGATCCAACCTGACAATTGTTGCGGCGCGCAACCCGATCCCACCTGACAATTTCAATCACACCCTTATCACTTCTCACATATCACCCTTATCTCCCCTGTTGCGGCGCGAAACCCGATCCCACCTGACAATTTCAATCACACCAACGATGACAAATCAAAGTTCAATCACAGAAAATTTCAGCAATAAGAATACAGCTTCTTTACACAGCCTTTAACATATACATTCATACTCTTGGATTCATTATCCTTTTAGCACCGTTTTTCATAACGTGGTAGTGTGGTGGTCAACTAAAGACAGACAAGTATTACACTTCACACATCAACATAATTCGGACAACCAGTTGCACATATTTATAACAATACACGTACCGTATGCTCGAACACCACAAGTGATTTTACAAAGATTAAAGTTAGCCATACATACCTGGAGTCGAGTTTCCCTTTTCAACTTTAACCCACAACCACCGAACCGACTAGTACCGTCAATCTAGTTCACAATTAGACATATTCAACTCAGAATTTGAAGTCATGCATGCAATTCGGACTCTCTCAAGCATTTTGTCAAGCACTATGTGAACCCATTAGATTATCAACCCTATCTTTGTGAAGTTTTCCCCAACCCACTCCCTCTTACTAGATTAGCACCATTATTAAACATGCATGCAAGGTCTTAGCTAATATTTCTTAGAATCAATCTAGGCTAACCCTCCCTTTGTTTAAAAATCAGAAAATTAATGAAAAGAAAGAAAAGGGGTTGGGAACCCTTTCTTGCTAGAATGGGGAAGAAGGGGATTACTCGAATTGCCAGGCCTGAGAGACCTTGAAATTCACTTTGATGGAAGGATCACTTACTTTCACAAGAACTCTCCTTTACTTCTCTATATTTGTTCAGAAAACTTGTTAAAATGAAATGGGGCAGGGGTTAAATGAAACTGGGGTCGGGTATAAAAATTTAGAAAATTAAAAGACCGTGTTGAATATGCGGTCAGGAATACGATCGCATTCCTGACATGCGGTCCGCATATTGGACCGCCGAATGGCCCCCAGGTGGGCCAAATTTTGAAAACACTCTGCCCGGGTATGCGACCACTATGCGGTCCGCATACACATTATGCGTGGCATACACGTTATGCGACAGCATTATGCGTCGCATAACACCCCTTCAATTGGGCAGCGATTTGCCCGTGTATGCGACCACTATGCGGTCAGCATACACGTTATGCGATCGCATAGTGCATCGCATAACCCCCAATTTCTAGAAAAATTAAGTCCTTTCAAATCTGGGGTATTTTAAAAAAAATTAAGGTCCGTTTTAAGAATTTCCACAGAGTTAACCATTCGGGGACTTATTCGAGAATTATTTTAAGCAAGAAATTTTACAGGTCTTTACATTCTCCTCCCCCCCCCCCTTAAAAATCATTCGTCCTCGAATGAGGATTTTGGAAAAATCATTTTATGCAACTTCCCAATTTACACTAGCTCCAATATTTTCAGAAAATTTCGCCAGAGGTTCCCTTGTATATAGGCCTATCTACCTGTCAGAGAGCCCCCGAAACACATTTCCAAGCATCATTACACAAATTTAGTTATCCCTACAACAGGTATACCATTCCTCACCTCAATACTTGCACATATTCAATTACCTTGACCAATGCATACGGCTCACCATTTAACATAAGACTCTATTAGTGGAATACAATTTGCACATAGATTTGGGCCACTTCAGTGTACCCCATACAGTTCAATCACCTCAACAGATCATAGGAAAATTTTACTTACTTACCATTTACCAATCTACACTACTATTAATTACTTACTTAGCACATTTGTTTCACAAACTTTTTATTTTCTCTAAAGGTGGCACACTACCTAGTAAGCAACTTCGTGTACAGTTTTAGCACGCGTTGGAAAATTACAGCAATAAGGCAATTAGGAGAGGAAGGAAAAATAGGGTGCCTTGGCACGAGTCCGAATACAACATCAAATTGCCTTGGAACCATGATTCGCTCGATCACTGCTAAACTTGCTCAAACAGATGGGGGTATTTTTCTTTCATTTCATTCTTTGCTTCCCACGTGGCCTCCTCGACTCGTTGACTCCGCCACAGAACTTTAACGGAAGCAATCTCTTTGTTCTTCAACCTACGGACCTGCCTATCGAGAATGGCAACTAGAACTTCTTCGTACGTCAACTCTTCACTAACCTCAATGGTCTCAACTGGCACGATGGCGGAAGGATCTCCAATTACCTTCTTCAACATAGACACGTGGAATACCGGGTGCACTAATGACAGCTAAGGGGGAAATTTCCGCCTATACGCGACCTGTCCTATCCGTTGAGCGACCCGATAAGGCCCGACATACCTTGGGCTCAATTTACCCTTCTTTCCGAACCGCATGAATCCCTTCATGGGGGATACCTTCAAGAACACCCAATCATCTACCTGAAACTCTAAGTCTCTACGACGAACATCCGCATAGGATTTCTGACAACTCTGAGCAGTTTTCATCCTTTCCTGAATGACTCTAACTTTTTCCAGAGCTTGGTGCACAAGATCTAGCCCTATCAATTCTACCTCACCAACCTCAAACCATCCGATCGGAGATCTACATCTCCTCCCGTACAATGTCTCAAATGGGGCCATATGAATACTAGCATGAAAGTTGTTATTGTATGCAAACTCTATAAGCGGCAAGTAATCATCCCAGCTACCCTTGAAATCCAAAACACAAGACCACAACATATCCTCAAGCGTCTGAATAGTCCGCTCCGCTTGTCCGTCCGTCTGTGGGTGGAAAGCTGTGCTAAGATTTACCTGAGTACCCAGACCTTGCTGAAATTTCCTCAAAAAGTTAGCTGTGAACTGGGCCCCTCGATCCGAGATAATAGAAACTGGAGTGCCATGAAGCCTGACTATTTCCTTGATATACAACTGAGCGTACTGTTTTGCAGTATCGGTGGACTTGACTGGCAAGAAGTGAGCTGATTTCGTGAGTCGGTCCACTATTACCCAAATCGAGTCGAACTTGCGCTGAGTGCGAGGTAACCCTACCACGAAATCCATGTTGATCATCTCCCATTTCCACGTCGGTATTTCCATAAGTTGAGTTAACCCACCGGGCCTCTGATGCTCGGCCTTCACCTGTTGACAATTCGAACATTTGGATACATGGCCCGCCACGTCCCTCTTCATACCGCCCCACCAATAAACTTCCCGGAGATCATGATACATTTTCGTAGAACCTGGGTGCACCGAATACCGGGAGCTATGAGCCTCTGCCATTACCCTTCCCCGAAGATTATCTACATCGGGAACACATAGCTTACCCTGACATCGCAACACCCCATCATCGCTGCCGAGCGAAAATGCCGAGACCTTGCCATTCAGAACTGCCTCCTTCAACTGTGCCAATGTTGGATCATCAAACTGCTTCTCCTTGACTTCCGCTACAAGTGACGATTTCTGCCCCATTATGCACCATAACTTCCCCCTCGCCTGAGGTCAAAAGACAAACACCCAAACTGGCCAATTGATAAACCTCCCGATCCAAGGGCCTCTGATCCGCTTCCAAATGAGCCAAACTACCCATGGATTTCCGACTGAGAGCATCGACCACCACATTTGCCTTTCCTAGATGGTACAAGATGTTCATATCATAATCCTTAAGCAATTCTAACCACCTCCACTGCCTCAGATTTAGTTTCTTCTGCTTGAACAAATACTGAAGGCTCTTATGGTCTGAGAACACATCCATGTGGACTCCATTAAGATAATGCCGCCAAATTTTTAATGCAAACACCACAACTGCAAGTTCCAAATCATGCGTCGGATAATTCTCCTCGTGATTCTTGAGTTTTCTTGAAGCGTACGCTATGACCTTCCCACGTTGCATCAACACACACCCCAAACCAACCCTTGAAGCATCGCAATAGCCCACAAATCCCTCTGAACCTTCGGGCAATGTTAACACCGGTGCCGAAGTCAATCTCGACTTCAATTCTTGAAAACTCCTTTCACAAGAATCGGACCACTGAAACTTAACTACTTTCTGCGTCAATTTAGTCAATGGGGAGGGGAGGATGGAGAATCCCTCCACAAACCTCCGATAAATCCATAAAAGCTGCTGGAGCATTGGTCAGCCCAAAGGACATTACCAGAAATTCAAAATTACCATAACGAGTCCTGAAGGCGGTCTTAGGAATATACTGCTCCCTGTTCTTCAACTGATGATACCCAAACCGTAAATCAATTTTGGAGAAGAACCTCGCACCTTGCAATTGATCAAACAAATCATCTATCCGAGGCAATGGATACTTATTTTTGATAGTGACCTTATTGAGCTGCCGATAATCGATACACATACGAAGCGACCCATCCTTCTTTCTAACAAAAAGAACCAGAGCACCCCACGGCGACACACTCGGCCGAATGAACCCCTTATCTAATAAATCCTTCAACTGCTCCTTTAAATCCCTTAATTCTGCTGGCGCCATTCTGTATGGTGGGATAGATATTGGCTGCATATCTGGTAGTACATCAATCCCGAAATCAACTTCTCTATCTGGTGGGACCCCTGGAAGCTCATTCGGAAATACTTCAAGAAACTCATTCATGACTGGTACGGACTTGGGGGCCGACACTTCTGAAGCGGTGTCTGCGACCCGGACCAAATGATAGATACACCCTTTCTTAATCATCTTCGAGGCCTTAAGGCAGGAGATGAATCTACCTTTTGGCACCACGCCATTCCCCTTCCACTCAATAACCGGCTCATTAGGAAACTCGAGTCTCATGACTCTTGTTCGGCAGTCGAGCTTGGAAAAACACAAATAAAGCTAGCCCATTCCCATAATAATATCAAAATCTATCATCTCCAGCTTAATAAGATCGGCCGTGGTAACGCGACCACATACCGTGAAAACACAATCCTTATATACTTGCACTGTTGTGATAGAATTACCAACCAGAGTTGATACGAAGAACGGCTCATGAAGTCGCTCGGGTTTTATCCCAAAGCTTGAAGCAATAAACGGGGTAACATAGGACAAGGAGGATCCTGGATCAATAAGAGCATAGCAATCAAGTGCTTCAACATTCAGGATACCTGTGACAATATCTGGAGAAGCCTCCGCGTTTTGGCGACCACTTAAAGCATAGGATCAGCTGGGTCCGCCTTTACCACGAGCCCCACACCTTGCTGGAGCTGGAGGATGCACTGAAGATGTGGCGGCTGAGGAACCGGATGACTGGGAAAACCCCCTAGCCATGCCCTGGCTGGGCGCACGGCAGTCCCGCTGAAGATGACCCCTTACCCCACACCTGAAGCATAACGGGTGATTCAGATAATAGGCCTCAGTATGGAACCCTACGCACTGAGGGCACAAAGCCTTCCCCTACTGCTGGAACCTTCCTCCGGAACGACCTGGCTGATGGGGTCTCCTGCTGTCGGATCCTGACCCCCAATGACTATTCGGTTGATGACGGTGTACGGATGGCGGTGCACTGGCTGAAGACTGAGTATAAAACTGGGATGGCCCTGTTGGCCCCCTCCCCTCAACTGGTCTCCCAACTGAAACTGCGCTCCCTGAATGACCCACCGACCGGGCTCTGCTGCTACTCTCTCTGTCTGCCTGTATCTTCACCTTTCTAGCCTCCGTAGCCTAGGCGAACCCCACAATCTTCCCATAATTCATGTCCGAGTGCAAAGCCGCTGTAGCAGCCTCATTCACAACCAAAGGACTAAGACCCTGAATAAATCGTCGAACTCAAGCACCCATCGTCGACACTAACTGGGGAGCATACTTGGATAACCTCACGAACTCCACGTGGTACTCCCAAACACTCATATTGCCCTGCTTGAGGACCTCAAACTCAAAAGCATGGGCTGCCAAATTCTCGGCAGGCAAAAAGTGATCCATGAACGCGTCCACAAACTCGCTCCATCTAGCCGGAGGACTTCCCTCTCCACGGGAACCCTCCCACATCTCGAACCAGGAATATGCTGCTCCCCTCAGCCTGTACAAAGCTGACTCAACCCCCTATGTCCCTGTAGCCTTCATCACCCGAAGGATCTTGCGTATCTCATCAAGAAAATCCCGTGGATCGGCCTCTGGATCCATACCTGAGAACTCTGGAGGGGTCAGCTGTAGAAACTGGTTGACTTTGGAGCCGGCGGAATCTCTATGTCCGCTGGAGGACGCAGGGGTAGCATGAGATCTTTGGGCCTGAGCGGCCACCAATTGAGTTAACATATGAATAACTCCTCTGAGGTCCCCTTCGGACGTTCCGGGACCGGAAGTTGGGACCGTACAGTGATCAGGAATGTCGTCGGGAGGAGTTGCAGCACCCTCCGCCGCCGCAAGAACAGGAATGCTTTGATTCGGATTAGAAGGGTCCGGCAAATTCAAGGCCGGGGAGTCACGCTCACCCGCACTACCAGGTACATGATTCACAGTCCCACTCGGGGTGGCATTGGCCTCAAGGCCGAGTCAAGCTCTCTTCTTTGGTGTCATTGCTGGGAAAAAAAATATTCGGAACAAAGCACGAATTAGGCAAGGACATTTTCACTCTCCACTTCACCGCACGATATAGAATAACATTGAAAAGAGTAATTTCCTAAAAGTCCGTGTAGCCCCCTAATTATCAATTTTGTCACTCCCCAGAACCGAGGGACACGACCGGCACTCAACCGGAGGACCCCGGTCAAGAGGACCTGGAATTGCCTTTCCTATCCCACGCGTTACCCCATGATTTCAATATACATTATTCATGTGAAATAGCCATTTAGACATAAGCATAAACTTACAACTTGGATTCATTTCTACTTTTTATCATTACCAACATATGATACCAAATACTTACAAAATACATACAACAATTACCAACGTGGATCACGATTCCAAACCGTACCGTTACTTACCCAAAATACATATGTACACTACCCATATTGTGTCTACGAAGCCTCTAAGAGTACAATGGAGTTATACAATACTTGCCGGTAACAAGGCTCCGGCTATACCTTACACAAGTACCAAAGTAAGAATCCAGGATGAAAGATGGCATGAGCCACACTAGGCCCCGAGAGAAGAGGGGCTCACCAAAACCGCTGATAGGACGAGGGGGAGGAACTACTGTCGGTGTGCTGAAGCACCTGCTGTAGAACCACCTACAATCATCAAAAGAATGTAGCGCCCCCAGAAAAAAGTGACATCAGTACATTTGAATTGTACTGGTATGCATGAACAAACTTTACTCTAAGTAAACTCAATAATGCACAGGCAAGAAACAGACAGAGAGTCACACAATTACTGCACAAGACGTAGAAAGATATACAATGGAAGTTCCACAATTTTTAATTCATCAAAATCACAATTTCAATTCCATCGTTGTCCCTCCTCACATCTCACCCTTATTTCTCCTGTTGCGGCGTGCAACCCGATCCCACCTGACAATTGTTGCGGGGCGCAACCCGATCCCACCTGACAATATCAATCACACCCTTATCACTTCTCACATATCACCCTTATATCCCCTGTTGTGGCGCGCAACCCGATCCCACCTGACAATTTCAATCACACCAACGATGACAAATCAAAGTTCAATCACAGAAAATTTCAGCAATAAGAATACTGCTTCTTTACACAGCCTTTAGCATATACATTCATACTCTTGGATTCATTATCCTTTTAGCACTGTTTTTCATAACGTGGTAGTGTGGTGGTCAACTAAAGACAGACAAGTGTTACACTTCACATATCAACAGAATTCGGACAACCAGTTGCACATATTTATAACAATGCATGTACCGTATGCTCGAACACCACAAGTGATTTTACAAAGATTAAAGTTAGCCATACATACCTAGAGTTGAGTTTCCCTTTTCAACTTTAACCCACAACCTCCGAACCGACTAGTACCATCAATCTAGTTTACAATTAGACATATTCAACTCAGAATTCGAAGCCATTCATGCAATTCGGACTCTCTCAAGCATTTTGTCAAGCACTATGTGAACCCATTAGATTATCAACCCTATCTTTGTGAAGTTTTCCCCAACCCACTCCCTTTTACTAGATTAGCACCATTATTAAACATGCATGCAAGGTCTTAGCTAATATTTCTAAGAATCAATCCAGGCCAACCCTCCCTTTGTTTAAAAATCAGAAAATTAATGAAAAGAAAGAAAAGGGGTTGGGAACCCTTACCTGCTAGAATGGGGAAGAAGGGGATTACTCGAATTGCCAGGCCTAAGAGACCTTGACATTCACTTTGATGGAAGGATCACTTACTTTCTCAAGAACTCTCATTTCCTTCTCTCTATTTGGTCAGAAAACTTGTTAAAATGAAAGGGGGCAGGGGTTAAATGAAACTGGGGTCGGGTATAAAAATTTAGACAATTAAAAGACAGTATCGAATATGCGGTCAGGAATGCGATCGCATTCCTTACATGCGGTCCACATATTGGACCGCAGAATGGCCCCCAGGTGGGCCAAATTTTGAAAACACTCTTCCCGGGTATGCGACCACTATGCGGTCCGCATGCACATTATGCGATCGCATTATGTGTAGCATACACGTTATGCGACCGCATTATGCGTCGCATAACACCCCTTCAATTGGGCAGCGATCTGCCCGTGTATGCGACTATTATGCGGTCCGTATACACGTTATGCTATCGCATAGTGAGTCGCATAACCCCCAATTTCTGGAAAAATTAAGTCCTTTCAAATCTGGGGTATTTTTACAAAAATTAAGGTCCGTTTTAAGAATTTCCACAGAGTTAACCACTCAGGGACTTATTCGGGCACTATTTTAAGCAAGAAATTTTACGGGTCTTTACACTTGTGAGTCATCACTTCTAGAAGGATACCTGTCATGTCTGAATGGGACCATGAAAAGCAATCTACATTAGCTTTTAAATAATCAATTAACTTACCTCTTCGACTGGGGCTCAACCTCGTGCCTATGTGAACTTTCTGTTTAGGCTTTTGTTCGAACAATGGAACAACTTTGAGCCCTTTCATGGTCGTTTTGATGTGTTTTTCTTCCTCTGGTTCCTGAATGACATCAGGTATGGAATCGACATCTATATGATTTGATACATCTTCTGTGGTGACATGGTTCACCTTCTTGTTACCATCTCCAGCTATACATGATTTCTTTCCTTACTTGTTACGTGTTCTTTACCGTTTAAACTAATTCCCTTAATTAAGGGAAGAGTTGGACTGATTTCACTCTAATTGATTCCGAGTTCTATAATTAGAAAACAATCTGATTCATAACTTATTTTACCTATCTTTCAAACTAATATATATATATATATATATATATATATATATATATATATATACACTCTAAAAAATAATCTTCTGGACACACGAACTCAAATTAGTTCACAACTCTCTCATACACTCAAACACTCTTCTGCTTACCTTTGTTACTTGCTATTGTTACTAAATTAGCCGGCTACAAGCCAAGGCTAACTATTGCACTTTCCGGTTCTTCACTTTGTGTCTATTGTCCTTACTGGTATGTTCTGACTTTAAATTCAAGTTCCAAAATCAATGTGTTTCTTCTACTGCTTTAGTTTATCATTTTACTAATCTGTTTCTGTCTATTGTTTGCTTCTCAACATGTGTTTAACTTGTTTTACTTAGTATACTAGTTATGTTCTAACCCTTCTTTGGATCAGCATATCTATGAACTTGTTTGCTCTCTTTGTACTCTGTTTCCGTGTGACTCTACTATGTCTTTGAATGCTTGTCTATGAGTTTTCTAGTTCCGGTACGCACCCATTGTGTAAAAACAATTGTTACCTTAAGTGGTTATGATTAAATGCTCAATTCTGTTTGACACCATTATGTCTCCTACTGTTTGTTCTAAAACTCATAATCCAATACTATGTTTACATCATTAGTTATCCCCAATCCCACAAGTCCCTAAGATGTTCTGATTATATGCTTAATTATGTCCCCCACTGCCTGTTCTTGAGTTTATGCATCTGTATGTATTATTAGCTATCCCTTAATCCCATGAACCCCTTACAAGAACTTCTATGTTTCTATCTGCTATGTGTTCACTATACATGCTCTATGTGTCCCCAAACTCCCATTGTCCCCTATGTGAAAGACTGTGATTATGATCCTGTTGTTTTGAGTTACCTTGTTGTTTGTTTGGTTCTTCAAGTATTTACAATATTCTTACCTGTCACGCCCCAAAATCAAGGGACGAGACCGGTGCCTGACCAGATGAACCCAGTCAAGGGCACCTGGATCGCCTTTCCTACCCAACGTATTGCCCCGTGTTCATAACGTTCATTATTCCATGTGAGTTAGACAATCTAGAATCAAAGTACAATTTACAACATGATTCCATTTTTCCTCTTTTAACTTTCAACAATAGATAATCCACAACATACAAGTTACATACAACATTTTCTGATTTATGATCCAAATTTACGAGTGAAAACAACTATCGCCCAAAATAGATATATATGTATGTACAACCCAGACAGTGTCTACGGAGCCTCTAAGATTTCTAGGACTTTTAAATAAACTGGCCGACAACAAGGCCCCGTCTATACCTTTTACAACATAAGCAAAAAGAGAATGGTATAATCCACACACGACCGCGAGAAGGAGTGAGGCTCACCAAAACTGCTGAAGAGATGAAGAGGAGGCACCGCTAACTGTGGTTGAGCTACCTGCTATAGAACCACCTACATCCATATAAAATATGTAGCGCCCCCGGCAAAACGGACATTAGTACCGTGGAATAGTACTACTATGTATGAACAAGCTTTACACTAAGTAAAATCAAACAATACACAGATAACAGACAGTTAACGGAACCAACAAGTATTTCATAGAAACTGAAACAACCAAAATCAAGAGTTTCACAGATCCTCATTTCAACACAACCACATTCCACCCTTATTACTTCTCAACATATCCACCCTTATTTCTTCCTGTTGCGGCGTGCAACTCAATCCCACCGTACAATCACATTTCAGCCTTATTACATTCTGTTGTTGTGTGAAAACCAATCCCACCGTACAATTCACATTCCACCCTTGTTACCTCTCCACCCTTATTACCTCGTGTTGAGGCGTGCAACCCGATCCCACCGAACAATCACATTTCATAGCAAGAATAACAGCCCACATTTCACTCACAAGGCTTCATATCATCAAGAGTACACTTTCATAACAATCGAACAATCACGTGTTCACAATAGCCTTTATCAATCAATAATTCAATCACAAGGATTCCTATCAACAAGAATACAAATTCATTACGATCAACAATCCGTATGAAAATTAAGGCACAATAAACCTTTCCAAACAAGGGGTCATGTACCATATTACCATGGTCTTTTAGTTCAATAAAGTCAATTCACATCTCTTTTTTCATCACTTGTTACACAACCCTTAGCACTTAGATATCATACATTTAAGTTCTCTACTATTCTTTTATACCAACATATTCAAGCGTTTAACGAACCTTGCACATGATAGTGTAATCACAAGAAATCATCTTTCACACTTTCAATTAACATGATACTTGACTAGGAGAATCAGAGAATGAAATCTTACACCTCAATACTTAAGAACAATTAATTCACATATACTCATCAAGAAACTCATATTGAATGCTTGGACACTACAAGGTGACTCTACAAATATTAAAGTTAGCAATACATACCTCGAGTCGAATTTCCCCTTTTTAATTTCTATCAAAAATCACTGGACCATCTAGCACCGTCAATCTATTTCCACAATGTGACATATTCCACTTAGAACTAGGAAGCTTGAATTCAATTGGGCATTTTATCAAACACTAGGTGACCCCCATTTAGATTACTAACCTCTTTTTGAGAATAATTGCCCAAACTTGTTTCCCTTTACTAGATTACTGAGTTTAACTCACATGCATGCAAGGTCTCAACTTTAATTTTCAAGAACCAACCTATGTGTGCTTTATTCTTCACCAAAATCTGAGAAATTGGGGAAATAGGGTGAAGACTTACCTCTTTGAGTGAAGAAGATGACAATAACTCGAATATTTCCGGGCTTGAGTATTTTGGAAAATCAAATTGGATGATGTTGAAACCTTCTTTCTCAAGAACTCTCTTTTTCTCTCTCTATTCTTGGTCAAAAAATCGTTAAAAATGAAGGGAATGGGTGTTTAATTAAACAGGGGGGTCGGGTTTTAAATTTAGAAAATAGGAGCCCCAACACGGAAATATGGGCAGGAATGCGATCGCATTCCTGCTATGCGGTACGCATTCCTATCGCAGAAATGGCCCTGAAATGGGCCAAAATTGGAAACCAATCTTCCCAGGTATGCGACAATTGTGTGGTCTGCATACCTGTTATGTGATCGCATAGTGCGTCGCATAACCTCCCTCGCAAAACCATGGGGCAAGAATGCGACAACTATGCGGTCCGCATACCCAAAATGCGATCGCATTCTAGGCCGCATAGTTGTCCTCAATTAGGACAGTAGCCTGTCCAGGTATGCGACCACTATGCGGTCCGCATACATGTTACGCAATCGCATAGTGCGCCGCATAACGCGCAATTCCTGGAAAATTTTACCTTTTAAGTTTTGGGATACTTTTTACTTAAAATGGGTCCGTTTTAAGAATGTTCACAGTTATAACAACACTAGGACCTATTCAGGAAATATTTTAGACATGAAATTTTACGGGTCTTTACAACCTCCCCCACTTAAAATCATTTGTCCTGGAATGAGGATCGGGAAATCGCTTGGTTTTGAAAACACAATATGCCAACCCCCGAATTTTCACTAAGTCCGATATTTTCTGAAAGTTTCGCTAGAGTTTCCTTTGTAACTAGGCCTATATACCTGTCAAAGAGCCCCGAAACATATTTCGAATTTAATGTTACATAATGCAGTTATTCTAACAACTTGTATATATTCAATTACTTCAACATGTTGTATACACTTCAATTAATCGTTACCAATCTACACTTCAATTAATCATTTAACCATCACATGAGTCTCACATAATTTCATTTACTCCAACAATTTGCTCATAATTCAGTTATCCCATCAAATCATATACAATTCAATTATTTCAACATGCTTATATATAATTCAGTTAACACCACAACTTACATATCATTTAACTACCACATGAATTGCACATAATTTTAGCTTACTTCAAAGAGCTTCAAATTTTCCAAATAACCACAACATACACAAATATGGCACAACTTGAGATGTTACAATAATAAGGAAATTCGGAGAGTGAAGTGTGCTTGCACAAAATTAAACACAGAGGTGTATTCACTTCGAGATGGCAGTTCTTTCATTTGATTTTCCTCTTCCCACGTGGCTTCCTCGACTTGTTGACTTCGCCACAACTCTTTAACTGAAGCAATTTCTTTGTTCCTCAACCTACGGACTTGCCTATCAAGAATAGCAATCGGAACCTCTTCATACGATAATTCTTCATTAACCTCAATAGTCTTACCTTGCACGATGGCGGATGGATCTCCAACCACTTTCTTCAACATAGACACATGGAACACCGGGTGTACTAATGACAATTCAAGGGGCAATTATAGCCGATAGGCCACCTGTCCCATCCTTTGAGCGATATGATACGGCACGACATACCTAGGGCTCAATTTCCCTTTCTTCCCAAACTGCATCACTCCCTTCATGGGGGACACCTTCAAGAATACCCAATCATCTACTTGGAATTCAAAATCCTTACGACGAACATCCGCATATGATTTCTAACGACTCTGAGCCGTTTGCATCCTTTCCTGAATGACTCTAACTTTTTACATAGCTTGATGCACAAGATCTGGTCCTAACTATTCTTCCTCACCAACCTCAAACCATCCGATCGGAGATCTACATCTCATTACGTACAATGCCTCAAAAGGGTCCATCTGAATGGTAGCATAAAAGTTGTTTTTGTAATCAAACTCTATAAGCGGCAAGTGATCATCCCAGCTGCCTTTGAAATCCAAAACACAAGTTCGTAACATATCCTAAAGCGTCTGAATAGTCCCCTTCGCTTGACCATTCTTCTGTGGGTGGAAAGTTGTGCTGAGATTTACCTAAGTACCCAAACCTTGCTAAAATTTCCTCCAAAAGTTAGTTGTGGACTGGGCCCCTCGATCCGAGATAATAGAAACTGGAGTGCCATGGAGTCTGACTATTTCCTTGATATACAATTGAGCGTACTGTTTTGCAGTATCAATGGACTTGACTGGTAAGAAGTGAGTTGATTTCGTGAGTCGATCCACTATCACCCAAATTGAGTTGAACTTGCGCCAAGTTAGAGGTAACCCTACCACGAAGTCCATATTGAGCATCTCCTATTTCCAGATCAGTATTTTTATAAGTTGCGTCAATCCATCGGGCCTCTGATGCTCGGCCTTCACTTGCTGACAGTTTGGACACCTAGCCACAAAGTCCGCCACATACCTCTTCATACAATTTAACCAATACATTTCCTTGAGATCGCGATACATTTTAGTAGAACCTGGGTGAACAGAATACCTGGAATTATGAACCTCTGCCATTACCCTCTCCCGGAGATCATCCACATCTGGAACACATAACCTTCCTTCGCACCGCAAGACACCGTCATTATTGCCGAATGAAAAAGCTGGAATCTTGTGATTCATAACGGCTTCCCTCAATTGCACCAATGTTGGATATCTGAATTGCTTTTCCTTGACTTATGCTACAAGCGAAAACTCTGCTCCATTATGCACCACCACATCCCCCTTATTTGAGGTCGAAAGACAGGCCCCAAGACTGGCCAACTGATAAACCTCTCGAGCCAAAGGCCTCTTACTAACTTCTAGATGTGTCAGGCTACCCATGGATTTTCGATTAAGAGTGTCGGCTGCCACATTCACCTTTCTTGGGTGGTACAAAATATTCATATCATTCTTTGAGCAATTCTAACCACCTTCGCTGCCTTAAATTCAACTCCTTCTGCTTGAATAGATACTGAAGACTCTTGCGGTATGTGAACACGTCCACTTGGACCCCATAAAGATAATTGTGATGACCCAAAAGGCCATTCTAAGTAATTCCATCTAAATCTATGTTTCGAGGCCCCGAAAGACTATGTTAATCTCACCTCGATATGCGTGCACAACCCGGGGCAGGTAGCCATAAAGCTTCAATGTGAAAATTGGATAAAAATGGGATTCTTGAATTGAATAATTGAATAAAGTTGACTTTGGTCAACGTTTTTGGTAAACAGACCCGGACCCGTGATGTGACGGTCCCAGAGGGTCCGTAGGAAAATATGGGACTTGGGCGTATGCCCGAAATCGAATTTCGAGGTCCCAAGCCCGAGAAATGAATTTTTAAAGAAAATTATTTTCTGGAAATATTAAAGGATTTTGAAAAGGAGTAATTATGTGAAAGCCGTGTTACCGGGCCCGTATTACGGTTTCGGAGCTCGTAAAAGGTTTATTATATGTTATTTGTCCTATCTGTGAAATTTTGTGTAAAACGGACTTGATTTGATGGGTTTCTAATCAAAATGAGAGATTTAGAGTTAGTAAAGTTTTGAGGATGTTCATAAAACTTGAAAATTCGTTAGGAATGTGATTTTATGCTACCGAGGTCCGAATGCAATTCCGAGGTGGGGAATAGTTCCGCTATGTTATTTATGACTTGTCTGCAAAATTTGAAGTCGTTCCGAGTTGTATGGGTATGTTCGGCGCATCGTTATAGAATTCTAGAATTTCAAAATTCTTAAGTTTTGAATTCAGGGGTTTTGGAGGGTGATTTTGAGTTTTAGCGTTATGTTGAGTGTTCCGTAGGCTCGAGCAAGTCCGTCTAATGATTTGGGACTTGTTGGTATATTTGGACGGGGGCTCGGGTGGGCCCAGGTGCCTCCCGTACCCCGCACGAGGCAAAAAACAGTAAAAATCACTGCTGGTGTGACCGCAGGTGCGGTTGCCCAGCCGCAGGTGCGGGACCGCACCCGCGGTCCAGGCCTTCGCAGGTGAGACCTCTTCCGCAGGGGCAATCCAAACTCCGCTGGAGCGGGACCGCTGGTGCGGCTCCCAACTCTGTAGGTGCGAGCCCAGGGTCCCAGGCCCTTTTTCCGCAGGGGCGATCATTTTCTCGCAAGCGCGAGACCGCACCTGCGGTCCTAAGGTCGCAGGTGCGGAAACCCCTGTTGGCAGCCCCTCTTAAATGTCCAAAATTTTGGGTTTTCTTCATTTTATGCACCATCAACCTCCATTAGAGAGCATCCAAGTTTGGGCAGCACCATCCACGACCACCCACTTTAAGAGGTAAGTTAAACCCCATAAACTTCTAGTTTTAACATTAATTCCTTGTTAAATTCACTACTAAATCATCTAAAAATCATAGAATTAGGTAGTAATTTTAGGGTTCTTGAGGATTTTGTGACTATCATGTTAGGCCATAAATTTTTGTATAAATCACATAACTTCGATCCTTAGACTCCGAGTAATTGATTCCTCCATGAATTTTCGAAAATCTGAACGTGTGGGCCTGGGGTTGAATTTTAGTATTCTTGGAAGAATAGTAGGAAATGTATAATTAGGCTTGGGGATTGGTTTATTGAGTACTTATTGATGTTAATAAATCCATATGTCAAGATATTACAAATTCGGAGTTGGATTCGAGAGGGAAGGTTGTGATTGAGGCTTGACTTGCATTTTTGGAGCCGAGGTAAGTGTTTGGCCTAACCTCAGCTTGAGGGATTAGGTATAGCGTCTTATTTGCTATGTGTAACTCATGTCCAACGTATAGGCGTGATGACGAGTGACTATATGTTGCGGTCAAGCATGCCCATGAGTCATGGTGATGAAACTTACTGTGTTCTTAATATTCCCCGTACTATGAGTAATTGGTGAATTAGTAGTGATACCTTGATGTTGTTTCATGACGTGGGGAGTTATTGAGTTATTTGTTTCAGTTGAGGCTTACACTGTGAAATTGTATTTCTGATGCGAGGTTGGTAATAGCTAAGACGCTTGTTGGGCATTTGTTGAGTTTGTAATTGATGAATTCTCCTTGTCGGGACAATAGAATTTTATTGAGAATTTCCATGCACTTGAGACTTCTTAATGTTGACTTTCACATTATATTGTTGTTTTGTTTTATTACTTATCACACGAGGGGACATGCCGTGTTGATCACTGATTATTATATATGCACGAGGGGACATTCTGTGCCGAGTGTTATTATATATACGCACGAGGGGACATTCCGTGCCGAGTGATATTATATACGCACTAGGGGACATTTCGTGCCGAGTGATTGTGAGGTTATGCTCGAGGGGACATTCTATGCCGAGTGTTATTTTATATGCACGAGGGGACATTTCGTGCCGAGTGATTGTGAGGTTATGCACGAGGGGACATGTCGTGCCTTATGTTGTTCATTATCTGTTTGAGAAGTTAAATTCCTGCCTTTATCTTTACATTTCAGTTATTACCCTGTTCTACCTTGCTAGCATTTTGTTGCCCCTTTTTACCCAGCATGTTCTCCCCGTATCTGTCTTACTTGCCTATTTCTGTCGACATTTTTCCTATTATTATATAGAATTGCACAGGTGCATATATATTGTTGTCGGTCCTAGCCTCGTGTCACGACCCCAAATCCTAATAGGCCATGATGGCGCCTATCGTGGAACTAGACTAGCCGACCATCACTTTACTACGCATTTATCAAATTATATTAGTTCACAATTAAATAATAAGCAAGCAAACCATAGCATAAATAATATAAATAAGTCTTAACGTTCCCATATTAGCCTAAACAACCTCCCAAGCACTGGAGTCAATAGTCACGAGCATCTACGAATAAATAAATATAACATATGTCTCTGAATCAAATGCTAAACTAAATAAGGAAGGGAAATGGAGAAGCTGTGGACGCTGAACAGTTACCTCGAAATCCCGTGACTGCTGCTAACAAACCTGCGTCAGCTACTGCTGCGAGCTCGTACCTGGATCTGTGCACAGAGGCACATGGAGTCTTTATGAGTACGCCAACTCAGAAGTAAAGAAAATAAATCACAGTCTGAGTAATATAAACACACAGAACAGATACACAATTCCACAAACCAGTAAAACACCAAATCACCACGTAGTATCCATCAGATAATGAGTTCGAAATCAGTTTCCAGAAAACCTTTGAAACAAGTGCAATATCAGTATATCTCAGTAAAATTCTCAGTAAAACCAGTGTGAAAACGAAGTAAATCATAGTTTGAAAACTCAGTAAAATCTTTCATAAAACTGCCCCTCGGGCCAAAATCATTTATCGTAACCATTGCCCATCAGGCATCCTCACAATCACTCTGCCCATCAGGCATCCTCACAATCACTCTGCCCATCAGGCATCCTCACAATCACTCTTTCCGAACATCATAACACCCTTCATGGGTGAAACTTTGAGCAGTATCTTCTCACCTTCCATAAATGCTACATCCCGAACCTTCCGGTCCACATAACTCTTCTGTCTAGACTACGCCGTGCGAAGTCTCTCCTGAATCAACTTTAACTTCTCCAACGCATCCTGAATCAAATCCTGTGCCCAATAACTTGGCCTCACCAGGCTCGAACCAGCCAACCGGAGACCTGCACCTCCTACCATATAAGCCCTCATACGGGGCCATCTGAACACTGGACTGATAGCTGTTATTATATGCAAACTCTGCTAGTGGCAGAAACTGATCCCATGAACCACCAAAATCAATCACACAAGCCCGTAACATATCTTCCAATATCTGAATAGTCCGTTCCGACTTCCCGTCGGTCTGAGGGTGAAATGCAGTGCTCAACTCTACATCGGTACCCATACCTCTCTGTACGGCCCTCCAAAACTGAGATGTGAACTGAGTACCTCTGTCAGAAATAATAGAAACCGGAACTCCATGCAACCGGACAATCTCTTTAATGTAAATACCAGCTAACCGCTCAGAAGTATAGGTAGTACTGACAGGAATGAAATGCGCGGACTTGGTGAATCTATCCACAATGACCCAATTAGCATCAAAACCCTTCGAAGTCCGTGGAAGCCCAACTACAAAGTCCATAGTAATCCTTTCCCATTTCCACTCTGGAATATCTAACCTCTGAAGCAAACCACCTGGTCTCTGGTGCTCATACTTAACCTGCTGGCAGTTGAGACACCGTGCTACATACTCAACAATATCTCTCTTCATCCGTCTCCACCAATACTGCTGTTTCAGATCCTGATACATCTTCGCGGCACCCGGATGTATAGAATACCGCGAACTGTGAGCCTCTGCTAATATCAACTCTCGAATACCATCCACGTTGGGCATGCAAATACGGCTCTGCATCCTCATAACTCCATCATCACTAATAGTTACATCTCTGGCATCACCCCGACGAACTCTATCCTGAGGAACTAATAAGTGTCGGTCATCATATTGTCTCGCCTTAATCTGATCAAATGAAGAAGATCGAGAAGACATGCTATCTACCACCCGTGGAGGCTCTGACAAATCCAATCTCACTAACTGGCCCGCTAAAGCCTGAACATCAAGGGCTAAGGGTCGCTCTGCTGCTGAGAGGTAAGCTAGACTTCCCAAACTCTCGGCTCTATGACTTAAGGCATCGGCCACCACATTGGCCTTGCCCGGATGATACAAGATAGTCAAGTCAAATTCCTTAAGAAGCTCCAACCATCTCCTCTTTCGCAAATTCAAGTATTTCTGTCTCAGCAGATACTGCAAACTACGATGATCGGTGTAAATCTCACATTGTACTCCATACAGATAATGCCGCCAAATCTTTAAGGCATGAACAATGGCAGCTAACTCAAGATCGTGCACTGGGTAATTCTTCTCATGCACCTTCAATTGCCTCGACGTGTAGGCAATCACCCTACCATCCTGCATCAACACCGCTCCCAAGCCAACTCTAGAAACATCGCAATAAACCGTATAAGAACCTGAACCAGTAGGCAACACCAATACCAGAGCTGTGGTCAAAGCTGACTTGAGCTTCTGAAAGCTCTCCTCACATTCATCGGACCATCTGAATAGAACACCCTTCTGTGTGAATTTGTTCAGAGGTGAAGCAATAGAAAAAAATCCTTCCACAAAGCGACGGTAGTAACCTGCCAGACCAAGGAAACTCCGAATCTCTATAGCTGAAGACGGTCTAGGCCAACTCTGCACCGCCTCAATATTCTTCGGATCAACCTGAATACCCTCACTAGACAATCAAGGATAGCATGACATGGGGATAACAAATCCATGCCCAGAATTACATCAAAATCGACCATACTCGGTAACATCAAGTTCACTCGGGTCTCCAGACCCCCAATAGATATAAGACATGACCGATACACACGGTCCACAACAATTGTATCACCCACCGGAGTCGAAACATGAACAGAAGTAATTAGAGACTCACGGGGCATATTCAAAAAAGGAGCAAATTAGGATGAGACATAAGAGTACGTGAAACCAGGGTCAAATAAAGCCAAAGCATCACTGTGACAAACTGAAATAGTACTTGTAATCACTGCATCTGACGCCATAGCATCAGGCCTAGCTGGAAGTGCATAAATACGTGGCTGGCCTCCACCTGCTCGACCTCCCCCTCTAGGACAGCCTCTAGCTGCCTAACTACTACCCCTGGCGGCTTGGGTAAGTGGTGAAATAACTGGGGCTGAAGTCGAGGATTAAACCCTCTGCTGAGCTGAACTATTAGGACGACGGGGACACTACCTCCGTTCATGTCCGAACTCTCCACACTCATAACAATTACCTGGAGCCGGAGATGAAAACTGACAAAAACACCTGCCGCCGTGATAACCACCAGACGAACCCTGATGACATGATGCTAGGGCGGAGCTTTGAGCTGTAAGGGCACTAAAAGATGAACGTCCCTGATGAGCATTGTGAGGACCCTGCCCCAACGATACCCCATTGTATGCTGGACGAACTGACTGTGCAGGTCTGAATTAACGACCTCTGTTAGGCTGAAATTTCCCTCTGGAAGGGGAACCACTGGAATTACCTGATCCCCGAGGCCTCTTGACCTCTCTTTCCTCACGATACTGCCTACGAACCGACTCAATATCCCAAGAAATATCAACAACCTGCTCAAATGTAACTCCAGACACCCTCTCTCTGGTCATCAATATCCGAAGCTGATACGAGAGACCATCTACAAACCTCCTAATCCTCTCCCTATCAGTAGAGACAATCTTAGACGCATGTCTGGCTAACTCAGAAAACCTCATCTCGTACTGGGTAAATGATAATTCTCCCTGGCGCAGCTGCTCAAACTGCCTACGTTGCTCCTCTCTGTGGGACTGAGGAATATATTTCTCCAAAAAGATAGTGGAGAAATGCTGCCAGGTGAGAGGTGCTGAACCCACTGGCCTACGCCTTTCTAATGACTCCCACCAAGTAAAGGCAACACGCGCAAACTGAAATATAACAAACGAGACTCCACTGGTCTCCAAAATACCCGCAGTACGTAGTATCCTCTGGCATTTATCAAGAAAACCTTGGGCATCCTCACCCTCTGTACCGCTGAAAGTCGGAGGCTTAAGTCTGCTGAACCTTTCCAACCTACGCTGCTCATCCTCATGCATAGCAGCGACTACAAAATCCTGAGTGGGAGCAACCGGCTGAACTGGGGCTGCTCCTAGTGCCTGAATACCCCGTACAACCTGCTCAAGTGTCCGGGCAGCTGGAGTCTGATTTCCTCCCCTGGCCTGAGCTGCAGTGGCAGTAGTAGACATAGCAACTGCTTGATCCAAACTGGAACACACCGTCAATATCTGAGCTAGGGTCTCCTGAAGACCCAGAATATCAATAGGCACTGCAGGTGCCTGAGCCTGTCCCGCTGGAG
Organism: Nicotiana undulata; assembly: GCA_005239495.1. Classification (NCBI taxonomy): domain Eukaryota; kingdom Viridiplantae; phylum Streptophyta; class Magnoliopsida; order Solanales; family Solanaceae; genus Nicotiana; species Nicotiana undulata. Next base: position 7,867 of record ML273969.1, on the reverse strand, counting down.
CACCATCGGCGGGAACCTGATCCTGAACGATAGGGGGATCCTGTGGTACCACCCCGGCTGCTTCCTGAGCTTGTCCCCTACCTCTACGACGGCCTCGACCCCTTGTGGGTCTGGCTGGTGCCTGGTCACCCTGGTCGGTATTGCGTGTCCTCACCATCTGTGAGAGAATGAATTAACGTAGGTTTAGATTTCAAGAATCAATAAATTGGCACGAAAGAGTTCAAGAAAATAGAGATGTTTCCTAAAAGTTCTGCAGCCTCTCGAAAATAAGTACAAACGTCTCCGTACCGATCCGCAAGACTCTACTAAACCTGCTCATGACCTTTGAGTCCTATGCAACCTAGTGCTATGATACCAACTTGTCACGACCCCAAATCCCACCTTCGGGCCATGACTGCGTCTAACAATGAACCCACTAGACGAGCCAATGTTTAAGGCTATTTTTAAGGACTAAGTGCCTGAATTCTTATTTAACCATTCCGATTCCAAGCCTATCAACTCTAACACATTAATAATAGAATAACCAATCTATAATAAGTCAATAAAAACAATTAAAATGTAGGTTTCACGTAACAACATACCGGGTTGTTACACCTCGTCACTACTTTGCTAAGGTTAGGCTCGACACTTACTCAGTACATGCGATGCTACACCTGCACTTCTTTATGTTGTGTAGACTACGCAGCCGGACCCGGTGATCACTGACGGTCGGAGCATCTCATCAGTTCTTACAGGAGACATCGAGATAGACCCGCAAACGTTCGTGGGCCTTGGTGTCACCTTCTACTCTTCACTTTTAGCTCTGTTTTACTTCATATTTCAAAGACAGTCCTATGTACTTATTTTCCGACCTTTGTTTTAGTAATCTCTTAGACAGTTCGTGAGTATGTGACACCAGTTCTGGGATTTGTATATGGGTTTTATTTCGAAGTTGCTATATAATTTTTGGTAATTTGTTAACCTTCATATTGTTGACCATCGATGCATTAGTTATCTTGTTCGTTTTAGTTGTTAATGAGTTTTATTTAGTTCAAACATTGGCTCGTCCAGTGGGTTCATTGTTAGACGTAGTCATGGCCCGAAGGTGGGATTTCGGGTCGTGACAAGTTGGTATCATAGCCCTAGGTTACTTAGGTCTCAAAACTTACGGACAAACTTGGTAGAGTCTGAGGGATCGGTACGGAGACGTCTGTACTTATCCCCCAGAGGCTGCAGAGTTAGGAATAACTTCACGTCTTTCATTCTCTGTCGTTCTAGTTGAAATCTAAATACTAATTGACTCTCTATTTTACTCTCTCGCAGATGGTGAGAACGCGCGCTTCCTCATCGACCGACCAGCAACCTAATCCTCCTATTGCAGCTCCTACGAGGGGTCGAGGACGAGGCCGTGCTAGAGGCCGAGGCAGAGCTAGAGTAGCAGCTCAAGTAGAGGACCCACAGGTAGACTTTGCCGGTGAGGTTCCTACTCCGACAGTCCCAGTTGGACCGGATCAGGTCCCAGAGGGGTTCATTGCTACCCCAGTGCTTCAGGACGCTCTAGTCCGCTTAGTGGGACTCATGGAGAGTGTGGCTATGGCCGGTCTCCTTCCTACTGCACCATATGGATCTCAGGCTGGGCGAGGGACCCAGACTCCTGCTATTCATACGCTAGAGCAGTTTGCCACTCAGTTCCATACTCCGGCACCTCAGACGGTCGGAGTAGTTCAGTCGGGTATTATGGCACAAGTAGTTGAGGGAGCAGCTATGTCAGCAGACGCTCTGTGGGGGTTGGATTGGTTCACCAAGTTATTCAATACTACATTTACTGGTACACCATTAGAGGATCCTCAGGACTATTTAGATAGCTGCTATGAGGTTCTTCCGAACATAGGCATCGTGGAATCTAATGGAGTTGATTTAGCTACATTTCGTCTTGCAAGCACCGCCAACACTTGGTGGAGATATTACTGCTTGACCAGGCCACCTGGGTCTGCACCTCTGACTTGGGGTCAGTTCTCCGAGTTGTTCTTGGGGAAGTTCCTTCTAGTTACTCAGAGAGAAGATCTTCGGAGGAAGTTGTAGCGTCTACAGCAGGGCTCCATGTCCGTCACTCAGTACGAGACCATGTTCATTACGCTGGCCAGGCATGCCATTATGATACTCCCCACTGATCGAGAGAGGGTTTGGAGGTTTATTGAGGGTCTAGCTCAGCCCATCAGGCTTCAGATGGCCAGAGAGACGGGTACTAATATCTCCTTTCAAGATGCAGCTGATGTGGCTAGGCGCATTGAGATGGTATTATCCCAGGGTGGTGGACAGGGGTCTGACAAGAGACCTTGTCATTTTGGCCATTTCAGTGGTGCCTCATCTTGAGGCAGAGATCCCTTTGGCAGAGTTCATCCTCCTAGGCCTTATCAGTCGGCACTCCAGGCATCCCGCAGTGCACCTTCAGCGTCCATCAGTGCTCCACCGATTCAGAGCTATCAGAGTGGTCATTCTAGTCGTCAGGGACATTTCCAGTGTCAGTATTCTCAGCAGCCGAGGTCTTGCTTCACTTGCGGTGGTATGTGGCATATTTCCAGGTTTTTCACCCGAGGTTTTGGTGGTTCTCAGTATCAGGGTTCCCGTGCCATAGTTCCCGCATCAGGTGCACCCACACCCCCTTAGCCAGCTAGGGGTGGTGGTCGTGGTGCCAGAGGTGGAGGTCAGACTCATAGAGGTGGAGGGCAGGCCATGAGGGGTAAAAGTCAGTTCGTAGCAGGTAGACCGAGAGATGTACAGGTTGGAGGGGCTCAGCCTCGGTGTTATGCCTTTCCTGCTCGTCCAGATGCTGAGGCTTTTGATGCATTTATTACAGGTACGGTTTCAGTTTGCAGCCGAGATGCTTCGGTGTTATTCGATCCGGGGTCTACATGTTCCTATGTTTCGTCATTATTTTGCCCCTTATTTGAGTATGCCCCGTGATTACTTGAGTACTGATGTACTCTTGAGACTCTTGCGTTGGCTTATAATCATCAAGTAGTTTTTCGGGACCATTGTGTTGCTCAGAGCATAACTAAGGTCATTGTGGGCCCCTGACTCTGTTTCTTTAGCAATCCCATAGCTTGAGTGGTGAGAGTTTGAATTGCAAGTCCAAGTCCTGTGCCATTAGTCTAGAACTTGCCCTGAATGTTTGTCTAGGCGAAATCATAAGTGAAGTTTGACTTAAGAGGTGATTATAGGCTCTCCTTGATCCAAATAGTTAATTGAACATTTCCATAGCCTACCAGTGACAATTTCCCTAGTCAACCCTTTTGAGCCTTAGACTTTTTTCTTTCAAAAACCATATTACAAGCCTTTACCCATTTTAACCCTCTCTTGGCACCCAAATCTTTCCTTAACACAAGGCAAAAGTATAAGTTTGAGGGAGAGATGAGAAATTGCAACAAAGTGAAAAAGAAGGTACAAAATAATGAAAAGGAAAGGCAATGAAAAAGAAAGAAAAGAGAAAATAAAAAAAAAAAATAAAAAAAAAAGCCAAAAAGAATAAACAAAGTAGAAGAAATAAAGGGAATCAATGAAAGAAATATGGTTAAAGGTGTGGAAAGTCCTAGAAAGGAGAAAAATTGATTTGAAATAACAAAAAGGTGTGACAGTATGTCTCTCCAACCCTCCAGAAAGAGCCAATTGACTCAAAGAGTCAAAGAATGTGAAACAAATGAAGTGCTTAAGGGAAGATTGGACTCACTTTGACCAAATATTTCCTACCTTAAACGAAAAGCCTTCATCATGTACCCGCTAAACCCCTATATGATCTTGAGTTGAATGAAACTTACATTAGTGGTGACTCACATAAGGGGAAAGCCTATGGTACTTTGAGCCGGACTTGAGTCTTTCCTTTGAGAGAGATAAGTGAACTCACATTATCCTCGTTCTGAGCGTTACAATTCTAAAGTGAGGTGCTTAGGGAGAGTTGAAGAGTATGAGTTTGGGTTCCACAATGACCAAAGTCTTTGAACTCAAAAACAATTTCACTTGAATTCTTCCTGTGAGTGAATCCTATCAACTAGACTCTTCCGAAATTGCGTAAGTAAAGAGAAAGAGATTCGCTCCTTCTGTTCCCAACAGGTCATCAATTTGGAACTGGAATTATCCACAGCAGATCCGAAAGCTTTAGAATTTGCTAGAGAACGATGGCCAGCTGAAGGTATGGATGAAAGAAAGAAAAATTGTTCTTGTTACGCGGACCCCACAATAAAGAAAGATGGAAGACAAGAAGCTCAGTAGCAAGGCCGTCTCATAGTCACCACTTGTCTGTCGTTTCAAGCTTCCAAAATAAGTAGAAAAACACGTTGTCGGTTCAGCAGCTCGAAGTTCATCTCAATAAAATGTCAGGTAAATGACATGACTCATCCTGTTAGTCGAGCATAGCTAACGCTACCATGACGCTACGCTGCGCGTAGGATTTTTTATTTGTCAGAACTTGAACGCTTAGTTAACTTGTCTCTAATATAATAACCTCACTAAAATATGGTCAACACGTTTCTGCAAATGTATCATCACTTATGTCTTTTAAAACAGAGTCAAAGTAAGCATGTTCACCTTTAGGCAAATATACGACGCCTAGGCAAACTTTAGGCCTAATGCGTAATTAAAATCAGATCAACTATGTTGGGTTAATCTGCCTCTTTTGGAATTTCCCAAACTCTGATTCTGCTTTCTTGGAATCCACTCTATTTTTACTAAACTCCTATGCTGCTTTTAAAACAATTTTGAAATTGTGCGCTTTCTTACTTCTCATTACTGACTTCAGGATTTCTGATTCCTATCCTATCTTCAAACTGTAAAGTTTTTTTCAGAGTTACTTCATTATATAAAGTTGTTCTATTTCTGAATACTTGCTAAACCATTTTCTAAAAACGATGTGATAAAGTCCTATGAACTACTGGATTTTTATACTCACTTTTTGGATTATTGAATTTCAAATAAACGCACTCCTGCTCAATTTACTGATTTTTCTAAAAGTTATTCTTCTCTTTTGTTTGAAAGCTTTAAACTTCTACGCACTCTTAATTCTTACCGATGTCTCTAAACTATTGCATTTCTGAAAATCAATCATCCTTTTGAATTGCTCAGTCTTAACTGAACCCTTTGCTTTTCACTACTAAGTTTTTTTCTAAACATATCCTTTTACTAAACTATTGAAACCTACTGATTTTAAATTCAATAACTTTTGTTTTCAAATCTTCCTTTGATACTTTAATTGTGTTTGATACGTGCCACTTACGTGCTTAGTTGCGGAGGGACCTATGAGCCTATTACTTGCCCTATGTGATCTTACTACATGTGTTCTACCTGTTTTGCTTGACGCCTAGTATTTTATCCTTTACACCTGAGTCATCCTAGTCCCCGCCTTGGTAGGATTAGTGGTCTTAATCACCCTCCAAGACTTATAGGATGGGACCGGTAACAGCACACAACAAGCATTCGTAACCAACACAGGCGTTTGAAATAACCTTTACGGGGTGGGAAGGGTAGAATACGGATATGATGACCGGTGCGCTAATACCACGTGTAGCCGCCTCCTCGAGGTGTGACATACCAGGTATTGCATTGAAGTGATCCGTATTACTTTAAACCTAGGACACTTCTTTTCAAATGTTTATGTTATTCAAAACCTTTAAAGATTTTCATACCTCTCTTAAATCCCCTCATACGTGAGCCTTATTTGTTACTTGTTTGTCATCCAAATTCACAAAGCTTATTGGCTGGGACCCACAGTTGTGGATCCTAAGGGGTGCCTAACACCTTCCCCTTGGGATAATATCAAGCCTTTACCCGTTCTATGGTAATGCAAACTAGTCTATGAGTTATCAACTCTAGGTTCCCTAACGCACCGTTAAATCGTTAGGTGGCGACTCTTCCTTTTCCTTTAAAGGAGTTGTCCATAATGTCTTAACCCGATCTCTCTGTATCTAACCCGTGCGGTAGAAAAAGGGGGCGCGACAGCATGGCGACTCTGCTGGGGATTTTCCCTAGGCTTATACCATTACAATTTGCTCTGGGAGTTTGTATTTTTAACTGTCATTTAAATGATTACACCTCTTCCTATTCCCCGTTATATGCCGTTAGTCGTTTAAGTTTCGCAAATGTTTATTTCACTTGAACGAAACTGACATATCTTCATGTTTTCTTTGTAACCGCTTTCCATTATAACTGTTGTATTTCCTTTCTTTACCGCTTTCCTCAACATGAAAATACATGCCTATCTGTTTTAATTATTGCATATCATGCTCCGCATTCATATTTCACTCGTGCCAAACAAATCCTATAGCAATGCTTACAATGAGTGGTTGCGCTCTTCCAATATTACTACCCCCTAAATCCGGAAAGGCGTATTTGCGGTAAAACTAGTCGATCAGCGGTGCAGTCGACAATTCCGTGCCTTCCCCCATTGAGTTGTCCGCTCAAGGGTACCAGTATAAAACCCCAATAGAAACCTTACTCTATTGTATGTTGCATGCATCATGGTCAAACCTAGCCAGGCTAACGTGTTGTCCGCACAATAGCCTTTAAGATAGTCTTGTCCAAAGTCCATTGGGTTTCCCTGGAACCCAAAAGGACGCCTTCACGTTCTGTGCATTTATTTGGGGAACTTAAATTATTTGCTAATTATTGATGTTAAATAGTCGAGTCTGGCAGGGGTAAGAGCCTAACCGTGTTTGTTCGCAGGAAACGAGTTCCCAGACTCAGCATGATCTAAAATATGACAAGAGGGCCAAGCTTGGACAAGGTCCTTCTGGACCCAATTAGATAGGATTTTCTTTTCCGCTTTACCAATGTAATAAGGCCAATGGCCGTTAGTGATTTTATTTCTTGCTTATTGTTTTTGTATTGTTTTTGGATTCGTCCATTTTTATCATCAATAAAATGAGGCATTTAGCATTTCAAGTTCTCCAAATTAATTTGTCGCTAGGCCTACCTCGGGCACAAAGAGGTTCCCCAACTTAGGATGCGTTTTACATTCTCGCATTACGTGTTTTAATTACCGCAATATGTTTTATAATCCTCACTGACTTGTTTCCTTTTTCTTTTTGTTTATTTTTATTATTTCCCTACCCAAAGGTTGGTTCATGCACTCTAGCATTATATCTCAAGAGCTGGTCTGTCCGAACAACCAGAGCCCGCCGAGCCTCGGGGTAGCAAGGCTAAAAACAATCGTTATTTACTGTTTAATAAATGAGTTTTCCCTTTCCGCATTTTTTGAATTCCTGCAGTAAACTCTTCAACGTTCAAAATAGTTATTTAATTTATTAGAGCATTTTTAATTTTTCTTACAAATCTTATATTTACTTGCTAATGTTTTCTCCCTATTATTTTATTTACACAACATTACTATTACTTATCTTGATGAACCGACGACTGTGACATGTAACGAGGCAACGCAAAAAATGGATTCCGAGTCAGACGAGGATGATATACCTGAGGATATTATTAAAGAAGTCGAGCACTTTGAGAATAGACCTAAGTCTAACTTGGATGAGACTGAGGTCGTCAACCTGGGAAACATAGAGAACGTCAAAGAAACATACACCAGCATTCATCTGTCGCCATCAGAAAAGGAAGACTATACAAAATTCCTAAGGGAGTATGAGGACATATTTGCCTGGTCATATGATGCCATGACTGGCCTCAGTACATCTATTGTGGCCCACAAGCTGCCAACCAATCCAACATGCCCACCAGTGAAGCAAAAGCTCAAAAAATTTAAGCCAGACATGAGTTTGAAAATAAAAGAAGAGGTCACTAAGCAGGTCAACGCCAGAATTCTTCGGGTGGTCGAATATCTGATGTGCCGGAGAATTTTGGCACATTTAATACCATAGTGCTTAAATTATGGCTCGTTTCA
>ML273967.1:10667-73572 GCA_005239495.1 Nicotiana undulata | reverse complement strand
CAAAATGTGTTCAGGGAACCCATGGTTTGGTGATCTCACCAAGTACAACTTGAACCTACCCCATGCCTCATTTAAGTGTTCCCCCGGCATTTTCTTGAAGAAGAATATTTTATCTCTAAGCTCAGGTTTCTTGCTATCCGGGAACCACTTTGCCAAGAAGGCTCGAACAAGCTCGGGCCATGTAGTGATGGTTTGAGGAGGTAAGTTCTGCAACCATTTCTTCGCCTCTCCTGCCAATGAATATTTGAACACCCGTAGCCTCAATGCATCATCCGTCACATTGTTCTGCTTGTGCATGGCGCACACACCCAAGAAATTATGTAGGTGTTGTGTTGGGTCATCATCAGTTGAGTTATGAAACAATCCTTCTGCCTTGAGCATTAGGATCATCCCATGGTCAACTTTGAAGTTTGATGCACCCACTGCCGGTGGGAGGATTGCATTTGAGTCATCGATGTATTCCTCAATATCGGCGAAAGGATTCTCCTCGTCATCATAAATTTCGGCCATTGTAACCTAGAACACCAATACAAAGCAAACAACTTGTGATGAAATAGAACAAGATATAAAGTGAAGTTCACACTAACTAGTAATTTCAAAACCGTATTCCCCGGCAACGGCGCCAAATTTGATACGCTCAAATTACACTTCTAAAATATTGTTAATCGGTCGAAGTAAAATATAATAACCTAACAAGGTTGGGGTCGAATCCCACAGGGAATAGATGTGAAAATATCACTATGTTAGTGTGGTTCTTAACTCTAATCGAAATTCTATTCCGTTAGTGAACAAAAAGGTGGTGATTAATAGTTTGCTATTTTAGCGAGACAATAGTAACAAAGGAAGCTAATTTAGATTGTAATTAATATGGGTAGGATAACCAAGGTTGTGTCCCCTTTCATGGAGTGTAATGCAAGTAGGTATTAATATGATATATTTCTAATGGGAAGTTCTTGATATGCAAATGATTCTTAAGATAACTATCCTAGATTTTCCAATACTACGATAGTATTTCCTCTTTATGATTTTTCCAAATGTAAAAGAGTTGCAATAAATCCGAATCACGTCTTGCCAAATAAAACCAACTTATTCCTAAGTGATTCTATTAAACGAGGTTTAACGCCTCGAGTCTTTGGTATTTACTCTTACCACTTCTAACCCGCTTTTCCAAGCTAAGATAAAATTATGGCATAAGTTAATGTTTGCAACCATTAACAAGAAATATAAGACGAAGAGTAAACACATATCAACTACCCATTTTGCATATATTCAATGGCAAATACCCAAATACGTAACACCCATTTAGGGTCCACAACCTCAGTGTTTAAACTTAGCTACTCATCATAAATAACCAAAAGAAACAAGTATTTAATAGTGTCATGAATGCTTACAAACCACCACTTGCTTGCTCTAATGCTTCCAAAAGTGAAGAATATTTAATGAGAGAATGTTGTTCAAAAGCTAGACAAGAATGACCCACAACACCCAAGTAAATCCTTTTATAGTGGGAAGAAAATTCGGGTGAAAAACAGACAAAAACACCCCTGACGGGCGATATGCGATCGCATTCCTGTCGCATAACAGGAATGCGGTTCGCATCTTGGCTTCTTCCATCGCATCTCAAAACCCTAGGTCCTAGAGATGTATCGCATTTGGGATATGCGATTCGCATTGATGATATGCGATCGCATTCATGCGTCGCATTTGCATTGTGGCTTCAGGCATCAGATAGAGATGCGATTCATATGCGGTTCGCATTTGGGATATGCGGTCGCATATATGGACGCATTTCACTCCTTAATTTTGACTCAACTTTCTGTTGCGGTATGCGACCCCTAGGCTTGAAATGCGATTCGCATGTTGCATATGCGATCGCATTTGACCATTTTCCTTCTCTTTTCTCTTCTTTAACTCCCTTTTTCATGGTCTTGAGTGTTTACACCTTGTGTACTGCAAAATACCAAAATTCTATAATTAATAAGAGTAAATTCTCTTGAAACGAGCCATAGTCTAAGCAATATGGTATTAAATGTGCCGAAATTCTCCGGCACATCAATCACCCTTCGTGATTTTACTCTCATTCTCACCAGATTATAAATAAGCATACACGGCATCACCCTTCGTGCTTTACTCTCTTCCTCACATATAAATAAATCATGCACGATATCACCCTTCGTTCTTTACACTCTTCCTCACGATATAAATAAATCATCAATAACATATAAAGAGAAATTTCCCAAGAAATCAGTATTTCATCATAGTTTCTATCACCATTTAATATTTCAATTCTCAACTCAATGTTCACAATATTATCCATCTCGGTGGAACTGGATACTAATCTCCCAACATTTCAATAACGACAATAATCATAGATGATAGGCTTTAAAACAACCAAAATAACAAGAATTAACTTTCACTCGCATGTCATGACCTGACCACAACGTATAGGTACTTGTCACCTCACTTGTACATTGTATTTAGCAACAAAACAAGTAGAAATTAGTCACACAATACCTATTCCCTCAAGCTAAGGTTCGACACAACACTTACCTTGATTTCGCAGGCCACTCACTGCTCAAGCACAACTTTTCCTTTAGAATTGGCCTCCAACTCACCCGTATCTAATCATAATTGGTTTAATATCATTAAATATTGCTAAAGAAACTAACTTTAGTGCAAGATTATGGTTTTCCTAAGTTTTCCCAACAATTGCAAAAATCGGCCCTGGGCCCGCTTGGTCCAAACTCGATGTCCGGGGTAAAATTCGTTTACCCATTCTCCCCCGAGCCCGAATATACAATTGGTTTTGGAATCCGACCTCATTTCGAGTTCTAAATCCCCAAATTTCGAAATTCCTAAGTTCTACCAAAAATACCAAATTCTACCATGAAAGTTTCTAGATTCTAGGATGAAATCTTGTAAAAAGTAGTTAAGGAGTGAAAGAGATAAGTTATAAATCACTTACTTATGGTTTGGGGAAGAAAAGTATTTTGAAAGATTGCCTCTTCTGTTCTAGGGTTTTATTATTTTGAAAAGTAGTACAATAATGAATAGTCCTGTATACATACGTACGCCTCATGTCCCTGCCACCGCGGTCAACGGAAAAATTGGGCGCTGCAGCGGAACCTAGTCCCTCCCCACCGCTATCAGCGTAATTTCCAGTGCTTCCGCGGAACCTGGTTTAGAGACCTGCGATTCTGCAACTTTTCAGGTCCAGGTATTTTCTAAATCTCAAAACACTCTGTGGCCTACCCGAAACTCACCCAAGCCCTCGGGGCTCCAAACCGAACATGCATGCAAGTCTACAAACATCATACGGACTTGCTCGTGCGATCAATTCACAAACATATCACCTAAAACTACAAATTTAACCTTGAAACTCATTTTTCCTCAAGAACACTTCAAATTCACTATTTTCTCAAACGGACGTCTGAATCACGTCAAATGAACTCTGATTTTCACCAAATTTCAAAGATAGTACTTAAACGTTATAAAAAACCTGTACCGTTCTTCAGAATCAAAATACGGGTCCGATACCAACGAGTTCAAACATTAATTTATTTCTTTATTTCTTTAAAATCCAGTATAACAATTTTCTTCAAAAATTAATTTCTAAAGCTAGGGACCTCAGAATTCAATTTCACACATACACCCAAGTCCCATATCTTACTGCGGACTTCCCGGGACCGTCAGAACATGGATCCGGGTCCGTTTACTCAAAATGTTGACCAAAGTCAACCAAAATCAAATTTTAACTCTAAAAATTATCAGTTTATATATTTTCGCATAAAAGCTTTCCGGATTCACGCCTGGACTATTTTTCAAATCGAGGTGAATAAAATTAAATGTTTCTAAGGCTATTGATCCCAGAATGATGTCTTAATCATAATATGACCCCTTTGGGTCATCAAAGAATCAAAGGATCACTTCCTTTAAAGTTGGTTTTTCGTGTATACATATCCCTTCACATTAGGTTTTAGGCCACCTATTGATCCAATCATTATTGAGTTTTGTCATTTCTTTGATGCGTGTTTAGGAAAAATTGGTCCTATTATATGGAGGGTTGTGGCATGCTTCAGTTATTTAGCAAATCTGGCTTCTTTACCTTTCATCTTCTACCATCTGATCCATCTTTACTCTCTCAAATTATTCCGCATGGGATTTTTACTCTCGTGGCGAGGAGTAAGAGAGTTTTGGTCATTCATGAAGACGATAGAGATTGTGGATGGTATGCTCGATTTTTTGCTCCTCCTACTAGTAGGTTAGTAGGTGAAGAGAACACGCCCTTCCCTGAGAAGTGGAACTTTGCACGTAAGTTTCCCTTTTATTTCTCTTCTTTTTATGAAGAATATGAGTTCTCGTAACTGTTTTACTTTTCCTTTCCAACAACCATGGAAACCGTTGAGGAGATTCCTAATTTTTGTGGTTGGGTAGAAAAATTGTTAACAGTTGCTCCAATGGAGGAAACGTCTTGGAAATATCTTTCAAACAGATTTGGGTGGAAAGTGAAAACTCACGGTAATTTTCTTTTTCACTTTCTTCCTTGACTCTATATTTACTTTGGAATCTATTGACCCCTTCCTTTATTAGGGTTTCCCGTTAGAGGTGTTATTGCTGCTTCAATCACTGCTTCAAGGCTCTCCCTGACAAAGGCTCAAGAGATATTCTTAAGTTCTTCATCAAAAAGAAAATTTGATAGGCCACAAAACTCTGAGGAAGAAGAAGAATAAGGTGAGGGCTCGTTGGTTCGTGAGCCACGATCTAGGAGACAGGTTTTTCTGATGACGAAACTACTCCCCCTCCTAGTTTTATTCCCGTATCTGAGCCTTATAATGTCACCTTAGTAAGTTCCAATGAAGAGACGCTTGCTGCAACCCGTGACTCTACTGAACAACTCTTTTCTCGAGGGTTTAATGAAGAAAGCTTTGGATTCAGTTTTTAGGAAACGCTTTTTGCCTATTTCCCCGTGTCTACTCCAATTGAACTTCAGTTACCCGTACCTATTATTTCCGCCACTGCTCCGCCCGTGGCTATTTTGACTTCCTCAACTGCTCCTACTGCTATTCCTTCCCATGTTGAAGTAGGTTCCTCTAGTAGCAGTAAGGCAATGAAACAAATTACCATTGAAATTCCTGTCGATGGTAATCTTTTGAAGAAATCAGGCCAAGCTGACGTATGGCTAAAACCTTTGATTGGCCCAGTCGAGAAGACAAAACTGGAAAGTCGCAACTCTCTAACATGGATGAACGATATTGTGCATTCATCCTTGAAGGTATAAACCGTGTCTATTTGTTTTCTGTGATTTTTCCCTTACTGGTATCACATTCCCCTTTTCATTGTGTAGATTAATCTCACCGGTACAGAGATGATGAAAAGGATTGTTCACACGGAGCAGTTGATGAATGATTGAGGCAGACAATTGGAGAGAGAGGTTTGAGGGTCTACAACTTGAGATGGAGGTTTTAGAAGAAGAAAAATGTTCCTTGGAGCAGCAAGTAAAGGTTATAGCAGCGGAATTGGCGATTGAAAAAGCCTCATCGAATCAGGCGAGCAAATATAAGAATATCCTTGAGTCTTCGTCTGCTGAACAACTTTCCAAAGCTTCTGAAGAGATTAGGAGCTTAAAGGATTTGTTGACCCAAAAGCAAACTTACTCTGGTGAGATTTTTCAAATGCTCACACAAGCTTAGGAATATCTTTGTGTCTCCTCATACAAGGTTAAATTTTGGGAGGAATCTCTTGCCCCCTGCAGTCTTCTTATGATGCTGCCTTGAACGAGAAGGATGAATTAAAAGCTGAGGTTGAGCAGTGGGAAAAAGACTGTGAGGCTCTTGAGGATAATGAAGTTGTTGATGTTATCTGGGCTTTTCTGAACACTCGCCTCGAAACATTAATAGAAGTAAGCCAGAAAGGCTTTAACTTGAAAGCTGAAATTGCAAAGACTAGAGAAACAATTGAAAAGACTCGACAGATTCAAAGTTTTTCTTCACCTGAGGTTGGCCCGAAGGTGATGAAATCACTCATGGTGAAGCTATTACTCAACCTTCCCCTGCTCAAGTTGTTTTTCCTTCTGATGATGAAGCCAATCTGCCCCACAGCGAAAATGAAAAAGTTTGAAGTGTTGTTTTTTTATTGGTGGAAAAATTGGAAGTTTACCCCTGGTCCCATTTGGGGGTAATGTTTTGAAAAATCATACCCCTGGTCCGTTTTGGGGTCTTTTTGTATAAATCAAGCAGGTTGGAACTAAGTTCATACTTAGTTTTGACCAAATTATTATAATATCATCTCCTAAGTTTTTGTTAAACTTCTGGGATATTTTATTTTGAGTTTCTGTATTACTCTTTTAATATGCATTAAAAATGCTTCAGTACTTCGTGTTTTTTTTTAAAACAAGCACGATTTATAAAAGATGGCCCTTTTATGAATGACACTTAATGAAGAATACGTCTCAACTTCATAATGGTGTAAACATACGAAAGAAGAAAGAGGAACACACACGTTTCCTTGAGTAGCTTTTGAAGAAAGTTTTGTATCATTCGAACTTTCAAATTACATAATACTTCACATGTATTCAAGTATCTTCTCTAACTCTTTCTTAACTATTTTCTTTACAACAGATTTGTAAAACATTCAAGGGTATATCGTGCAACCTGTGACTAAATATTTCATTTACCCTAAACATTCGTAAGATTTTGAAATTTACATCCACGAGTGTATTCTTCATAGGTTTTTAAATCACGCTTGCACTCTTGGCTCTTTGACTTCGCTCTTAACTTTCATTTTGTTGAGTAGACCTTAGGCTTTGACTTGAATTCTGACTTTTTCTAGTCCTTTTTGCCTCCCATATGTATGTATAGTCCCCTAAGTGTTTGAGCTTTGAAGTATGAAATCTCGAGCACTTGATTATTCCTTCCATGTGGTCCATATTCTGAAAAGGAAAAACATACGAGACTCGGAGGTATATATAACTTAGATGATGACTTCTTAACCCTGTATATTTCCATCGGAATGGTTGCAACCCTAGACCGGGAATTATGTTGCTTCCGCGTGTCTTTCAGGTCTAATATCATCATTTGGTGTGGGCTAGCTTTTTCCCTATCATCTAAAATTGTTAGTAAAATTTTAACTGTACAAAATAAAAACCGTAAATGAATGATACCTGATCGTGGGTATTTCTTTTGCTCAGAAATAGTATTTCTTTAAATGAACAACATTCCAACTGGAGGGTAAGACCTTACCATCCATGGTTTCTAACTCGTAGGCACCTTTTCCAGCGATACCTCGAACTTTATAGGGTCCTTCGCAGTTTGGATTTAACTTTCCTGCTCCTGTTGTTTTTATTGAAAAAACCTTTTTAAGAACGAAGTTCCCAATTTTGAAGTACCTGAGGTGAGCCTTTCTGTTGTAGTATCGTTCAATGATTTGTTTTTGTGCTGCCATCTGTATTACAACCACCTCTCTTCTTTGTTCGAGTAAGTCTAAATTTGTTCTTAACTCATCATCATTTGATTCCTCCATTGCCAATGTGAATACTGGGATCAAAGCCTCTGAACCGTACACAAGTGAAAATGGAGTTTCTCCCGTGGGTGTTTTTGCAGTAGTTCTATAAGCCCATAACACTCCTGGTAATTCTTCATGCGAATTCCCTTTTGATTTGTCTAACCTCTTCTTCAAATTGTTGATGATAATCTTATTTGTTGACTTTGCTTGACCATTTGCCACGAGATGATAAGGAGAAGATGTTATTCGTTTAATTTGCCAGCTTTAAAAGAACTCTGTGATTTTCGAGCCTATAAATTGTGGGCCATTATCACATACAATTTTCTTTGGAACCCCAAACCGCATATAATGTTTCGCCAGATGAAATCTGTTACCTCCTTCTCTCGTACCTGTTTGAAAGATCCTGCCTCTACCCATTTTGAAAAGTAATCTTTTAATACTAATAGAAACCGTACCTTTCCTTTAGCTTGTGGTAAAGTCCCTACTATATCCATTTACCATTTCATAAATGGACATGGGGAAATAACCATGTGTAATAACTCTGCAGGTCAATGCATATTATTAGCATAGCGTTGGCATTTATTGCATTTGGCTACAAAGTTCTCCGCATCTTCTTCCATTTTAGGCCAGTAGTACCCTACTCTGATTAATGTTTTAACTAAAGATCTTCCACCTGCGTGATTTCCGCAATGTACTTCATGTTCTTCTCTCATCACGTACTCTGTTTGATTGGGTCCGAGACACCTTGACAAAGGACCGCCAATCATTTTTCGATATAAATTGTCAGATTAGATAGTAACGAGCAACTTTTCATCAAAGCGCTTGAGATTCTTTCTTGTCTTCAGGTACGATCCCATACTGCAAAAAATTAACAATCTCGTTTCTCCAATCCTAGGTTAAATTATTAAAGCTTACCTTGTGCTTATCTTGGTCAAGTGATGAATGAAATAAATGTATTACAATAGCATTTTCTTCACTCCTTACTTCTTCTACTGAAGCAAGGTTAGCTAACGCATCTGCTTCTGCATTTTCTTCCCTGGGTATTTGCAAGATTTTCCATGATTGGAACTACGTGACCAATTCTCGTGCCTTTTCCAAGTATTTTTGCTTTCGTGCCTCTCTAGCAGTGTAAGTCCCCTACATCTGATTGACTACCAGTTGAGAGTCACTTTTAATCACGATTTGCTCTATGGAGAGTTCTCGTGCTAGTTCTAGACCTGCAGTTACAACTTCATACTCCGCTTCATTGTTAGTAATAGGGTAACATTTAATTGCTTGCCTTATACTTTCACCTGAAGGTGGTATTCCCAAACTGATTCCATTAACATTTGAAGAACCGTCAGTAAATAAAGTCCATATTCCTGGATTAGCTCCAGAAAAAATTTGTAATTCCTTTTCTACTTCAGGTATTATTTTCGTATTAAAATCTGCGATGAAATCTGCTAAAACTTGAGATTTTATTGTTGTCCTAGGTTGATAAATAATGTCATATTCACTTAATTCTATTGCCCACTTGGCTAATATGCCTGAAAATTCTTGTTTATGAAAGATATTCCTTAAAGGATATGAAGTTACTACGGAGATAAGATGGCATTGAAAATCCGGTCTTAATTTTCTAGCTGCCATGATCAATGCAAAAGCAAGTTTCTCTATATGAGGATATCTAGTCTCAGCATCTAATAAAGATTTACTGACATAATAAATGGTAGATTGTTTACCTTTGTCCTCTCTTATTAAAACTGCACTTATAGCTACTTCTGCAACTGCAAGATATACGTATAGTCTTTCTCCGTCCCTTGGTTTAGACAGTAGGGGAGGATTTGATAAATATGTCTTCAAATCTTTGAGGGCTTGTTGGCATTCTTCAGTCCATTCAAACTGATATTGCTTCTTTAATGCTGAAAAGAATTTAAAACTTTTTCTAAAGATCTTGAAATGAATCTTCTCAGAGTTGTTATCCTACCTGTCAATCTTTGCACCTCTTTCTTGATTGCCAGTATATCAGGTATTTCATCAATAACTTTAATTTGTACAGGATTTACTTCAATTCCTCTATTAGATACGAGAAAGCCTAAAAGCTTACCTGAAGCTATGTCAAAAGCGCACTTTTCTGGGTTCAGTTTCATGTTATACATGCGGAGGATCTCGAAGGTAGTTGGAAGATGTTGAAAATGATCTTCCACTTGTGTTGATTTGACCAACATATCATCAATGTACACTTCCATTGTTTTCCCTTAGGACTCTTAGTATAAATAGAAATCTTGAGTTCATTTTCCACTTTTCACTCTCCTCACAATCACCGTTACTTCCTGAGAGATTTTGTGCTTATACACCAAGTGCACTCACCCTATCTGGTTTGCATCGTTTCATGTTAATCTTTGTGTTAGTTTAATTTTTGAAATTTTAGTTTCTTTTTAGGCCATGTGTTGTTAGAGTTCTTCTATGTGTCCATGTGGATGGATCTGAATAATGGGTTGGGTTAGTGAGATTTCATGTTTATGCCATGTTTCTATGTCAATTTGTACAAGTAATTGCAAAATCTAAGTAGAAAAAGGAAGGTTGTTTGTAATTTCTGAAATGTGAGACCCAGTTTGAATTTGTGTGGTCTGCGGTTTTGGTGTTTTGGGCAACCTGGTGTAGGCATGTGCTTATCCGGATGCACTTGCAATTTTGCGGTCCGCACTTTCAGTCTGCGGCCTCAATTCAGAAATGTGCGGACTGCAGATCCCAATTACTACAGCCTGTTGTTTTTGTTGTAACCTCACTGTGTCCGTAATGTTCTCCCTTGCGTACATAAGTATTAAATGTATTGAATGATAACTTGCTACTAAAAACCCTCCTTGCTTTGATACAGACAATGGTTCGATCGAGCGGTCGCGGCGAAACTACAAAAGGAAGAGGTGATTCTTCTAGGGGTCGAGGTAGAGGTACCTTGCCCCTTAGCCAGCCTAAAACTATCCGGAAGAATACCACTGCAGGAAGAGGGAGGGGCGCAGACCTCTCCGAGTCTAGTTCCTATGTCTCGTCTTGGGAAGCTTCTAAGGGCAACTCAGCCTCTATTCTAGAGGAGCATGAAGCCACACAATCTAGGCAACATGGGCAATTTCATCTCATGGATGAGGCCTCTTCACCACATAGCACTTCCTCGGAAAGTGTTATCCAGACCTATGAGCCACAAGCTTCCTCGGACATAGATGCGCGAACTGTATAGGATATCCCCAATTATGGTAAAAGGGGAGATGGTACATCCATTGGTGTGGAGAGATCAAAGAAAAAGGAGATATAGGAGAATAGGTTCATTAGCTTGGTTGCCTTCACTGATTTCTGTATGTGGTGGCCGGTAAGATCCTTGACACTTGAGCGACAATTTCTCTTGAATGATTTGGATAGATACAACCCGATAGTATTGAGGCAGTTTAGAGAAAGAAAGGGTTGGATGTGGTTTACTAAGAAAGTTGAAGATGTCAAGGAGTACCTCGTCCAAGAGTTCTACGCTAATGTTTCTCACATCAGGAAGGGGACTAAGGTGACTAAAGTACACAACCTCAAAGTGAGGTTTGATCAGTACATACTAAAGGCGTACTTTGGGTTTGAGGACTTGAATTCGAAGGAGTATCTATAGAAGTGTGCTATGAAAAAAAGAAGTCGGACCATGGCTTGCAGATATATTAGCACAACCAGGGCCACCATCACCATGGATCACTGTGGGGTTCCCATTCGCGGAGCACATTGAGTTTTGAGGAGAAGGGATGATAGACTTTTGTATGCAGCAAATTTGATCTGTGACAGAATGAAACCCATCTACCGATTCCACGGGCTTTTCTCATGGCTACTATTATGGTTAGGCACCCAATTAATGTGGGTGACGTGATGTCGGCCAACATTTCATTGGTAGCACAACAGACCAACACGACTTACCTTTATCCAACACTATCATAGAGTACCTCACTTATGCAAAGGTGGAGCCAAGATCATATGATACCAAGGTGAAGCCGATGAATCCATTTGACTGGTATTCATTGATGGATGCGACCAACCCAAAGAAGAGAGCTCAACCTTCTACCACCACAGGCCAGCCTGATGAGCCGTCAGTGGTAGTTTCTGAGACAGCTGACATTCCATCTACCTCTCCTAAGCCCTATTCTAGCATTGTCCGACATATCTAGTACTATTGCAGCGCAGTCATCTACACAGGAACCACATGCCTCCACTGATCTTGATGAGAAGTTGAGGAAGTTTCTAGAAAACCAGAAGATGATCATGGACACTCTGGTACATCACAAGTCAATTATTGAGGAGTTGGCCAAAGAAGTGAAGAAGATGAGGAAGTCCCAAGCAAGCAAGAGATCAGTAGATAAGCTCAGGGAGGAGGTAACCAGACTTGCGACAGCTGGTAATTTGCCTTTTGACATGTTACTAGACTCAGACTAATCCGCCTCAGATCCATCTGCACCACTTGCACTGGTTGCACCAGCTGGCCAGTCTGATGAGCCTTGCCTTGCTGCCGACACTACTGAGGCAGTGCGTGCGATGTTTGTCACTCCTGTCATTCCCAGAGGATCCTTTGCGAGTTTTCTTCGCCCCCTATCTATTTTCACTCTTATTTTGTTAAGCATAGGGGGCAATGCTTAATTTTATTCGCGGGAGAGAGAGGGGAGGGGGTAGAGTTTAATTAATTGGCACATTCAGATACACTTGGACTATAATAATTGGATGATTTTGTTTCTTTTCTTATTTGTAGTTTATCTATCTTTAGTAGTTATTGTTCATTAGATTCTTTAATTTTCCACTGTAGTTTTGTTTTATTAGTAGCTTCTTTTTATGTTTTTCGTAGTAGTTGTATAATAAGCCGTTGGTTTTCTTAATGTCACGGTTTTTTTCAAAGGTAAGTTTGTGTGAATCGGATGACTCGTCTCGAGGATGGATGGCATGAGAACCTTCTTAAGGGAATGATTGTGTTTCTTTGTGTTCAAATAATAATAATAATAATAATAATAATATTAATGAATAAAACGCCTAATCAAGTCATTCTCGAAAAAAAGTTATTCATGCTTTATTTGGAACCAATACACTTAACTACGTACTTATGGTTTGAAACAAGTATTTTGAAAGAAAATAGCTCTAGTTAGTGACTTTGAGACTCTTGAGTTGACTTTGGCAATCATCGAATGGTTTATTGGACCATAGTGATCTTTAACTTGATTGTGGTTGTTGTTGGCTCTCGACTATATCCTCTTTTATGGTCTAGTTGCATGAGGGGTGAGGTTATTGTTGCTGTGATGACCCAAAGGGTCATCTTACGAATTAAGACTCCATTACAGTCTCATTAGCCTTAAAAAGACTAATTATAATTACCTCGATTTGTGTGCGCAGTCCGGGCGTGAATCCAGAAAGCTTTTATGTAAAAATATAAAAAATAATAATTTTAGAATTAAAATTTGTTTTTTAGTTGACTTTGGTCAAAAATTTTAGTAAACGGACCCGGATATGTGTTCCGACGATCCCGGGAGGTCCGCAGTAAAATATGGGACTTGGGCGTTTGTCCGGAATTAAATTCCGAGGTCCCTAGCCTTGGAAAATAATTTTTGAAGAAAATTGTTGTGCTGGTTTTTACAGGAAATAAAGAAATGAATTAATATGTGAAATTGATGCTATCGGGCCCGTATTTTGGTTTCGGAGCTTGTTACAAGTTTGTTATGATATATAAGTCTTATATGTGAAATTTGATGAAAATCGGAGTTGATATCACGTGATTCGGACGTCCGGTTAAAAAGTTAGACAATTTAAGTGTTCTTGAGAAAATTATGAGTTTTGAGGTTAAATTTATAGTTTTATATATTATTTTGATGATTTTATCGCACGAGAAAGTCTGTATGATACTTTTAGACTTTCGTGCATGTTTGGTTTGGAGCCCTGAGGGCTTGGGTGGGTTTCGGATAGGTTTAGGTTATGTTGTGCTTGATTTTGATGCTTTGTCGTCGTTGCTTCAAGCATAAATGATATCATATTAAGAAAATGAGCTCCTAATTCAGTTTTTATTGAACCATTAGATCCGTATCGTAATTATGGAGCCATATAAAAAAGAATCATCAAATTTGGACATCGTATGAGGAAGTTATGCTCATTTCTGTGTCGGGTAATATGGATGGTTTCTGGTGTGGTCGCAATTGCGAACATTTTCATCGCAATTGCGATGCCCAGTTCGCAATTGCGAACTTTTTGTTGCAAATGCGACTTTTTTCAGCCGTTCCTTGTTCGCAATTGTGAAGGCTTTCTTGGATTTTGCGAGGATCGCAACTGCAACATCATCAACATGTTAAGTGAGATTTTAGATGAGATTTTCACCCATTTTCAATTCTCTCAAATCCTAAACCTCCATAGGCGATTTTTCAAAGACCCAAACTTCTCCAAATTATTGGTAAGTGATCTCTAACTAATTCTTTTCAATGCTTAACAACTTTAACAAGATTTTAACCTAGAATCTAGTGTTTTCATAGTAAAAACTGGGATTTTTGGGAAGAACTTAGGAATTTCGAAATTTGGGAATTTTGACCTCGAATTGAGGTCGGATTCCTAAACCAATTGTATATTCGGACTCGAGGGAGAATGGTTAAACGGATTTTGGTCCGAACCTCGAGCTTAGACCAAGCGGGCCCGGGGTCAAATTTTGTCGTTTGATAGAAAAACATAAGAAACCCATAGTTTTTTATTAAAGTTAATACC
The DNA here is from genome assembly GCA_005239495.1 of Nicotiana undulata. Taxonomy (NCBI): domain Eukaryota; kingdom Viridiplantae; phylum Streptophyta; class Magnoliopsida; order Solanales; family Solanaceae; genus Nicotiana; species Nicotiana undulata. The sequence goes on along the minus strand of ML273967.1, from coordinate 59,349 downwards.
TTTAGCAATAATTTATGAAATTGAACCAATTGTAATTAGATTCGAGCGGGTTAGAGGCAAATTCTAAAGGAAAAGTTGTGCTTGAGCAGTGAATTGCTTGTGAGATGGAGGTAAGTGCTTGGTTTAACCTTGGCTTGAGGGAATAGGAATCCTCAACTTAAATGCTAAGTGAATTTGCATGTGTGTGGTGTATAGGTGAGGTGACGAGTATCTATGCAGCACCAAATTCTCTGTTGAACATGATCCCTCCCCCATTTCCAATTTAATTAACCCCCGGCCTATTTGTTGTATGATCATTGAGGAAAATAACTTATTCATTTTTCGGTATTTGATACGCAAATTAAAAAAATAACTTCTCAAGAGTATTCATAAATAATTTAGATACAATAAACATGAAGCCATAAACTTTCGAACCAACGATCTTCTGAACTCACGAATTCCATAAACTTCTTAACCGCAAACTTTCGAAATCGCGAAATTTCAAACCCGTAAACTTTATAAATTCTAAACCCATAAACTTCCAAACGCATAAACCTCCGAACTAATTATTTTGGAACTTGTAAAATTTCGAACCTGTAAACCGAAAGATGAAAAAACTAAAATTAAAAATATATATCAAAAATATTTTTTTCCGGGGGGTGGGGGTGTAGTAAAACGAAAAATAGAAATTTAAAATGACAAAAAATAAATAGGGCTGGAGGGGGGGGGGGGGGGGGGAAGTGGGGTGGTGGATGGTGCAGAAAAAAACAGAAATTTAAAATTACAAAAAAAGTAAGAAAAACTTTTTTTGTGCGGGGATGGGAGGCACTGGGGGGTGAGGTTTGGCGGAGTGAGGATGTAATATGGTGGGTGTTGATGGAGAAAAAAATTGAAATTTGGAAAAATTAATTTGGAGAGAGGGGATGAGGTGGGTAGGCATGGGGTGGGGATAGGTGGGTGGGTGTGGGGGTATGGGGTGAGTTGGTGACGATGAGGAATAAGGTGGAGAAGGTTGAGAAGAAGTTTTGGAAACTGTTTTCCGTTCACTTGATAAGGAAAGTATTCTCCTTCAATTGAAGGAAAATGAATTCATAAGTAAAATATTTTTAAAAAGATTTCAACCAACCAAACATGAAAAAATTGGAAAACATTTTCCAAATTTTTTTCCTTCATACCAAATACACCCTTTTATTTTTGGCGAGCTGAGCCGTAGCTAAGGTTAAGATTATTGTAATCGTTAGGAAAGAGACGTTCATTTCAAATGATTTATGCCGCTATTATGCATCTTGTCGCTTCATCACCAAGAAATATTTTTCTATTTGAAATTGTACATGTAGCTCGGTTGTGGAACTGGAATTGCTCCCTTTTTGGCATTGGTGGAAAATGTTACTTGAGAAACATGATGAGTACAAGGTGCGCCAAAATCATTTGTATATCATGTTCTTAATTAAGTTTATTGGTTTCATGGAAACATCATGGAAATGGAAAAATTAAAAAAGAAAAGGCTTGGATCTATTTGAATAAAAAATGGTTGTTTTCATAAATTAGGGGTATCAAGTTGTTGAGTCACACTATGAAGGTTTGGGAGAGGGTGGTGGAGGCCAGGGTGAAGAGGTACATGTCTACTTCCGAGAATCAGTTTGGATTCATGTCGGGGAATCGACTACGGAAGTGATTCATCTGGTAAGGAGATTAGTTGAGCAGTACACGAAAAGGAAGAAGGATTTGCATATGGTGTTTATTGACCTTGAGAAATCATACTATAAAGTTTCGAGGGAGGTCTTGTGGAGGTGTTTGGAGATTAGCGGTGTTCCGATAGCGTACATTAGGGTTATTAAGGATATGTATGATGATGCTAAGACTCGAGTGAGGACTGTGGGTGGTGGCTCGGAGCGTTTCCTTGTGGTGATAGAGTTGCACTAGGGATCGACTCTTAGCCCATTTTTATTTGCCTTGGCGATAGACGTACTGTCGCGTCACATCCAAGGGGAGGTGCCTTGGTGCATGTGATTTACCGATGATATAGTGTTGATTGATGAGACGCGTAACGGATTTAATGCGAGGTTGGAAGTTTGGAGACATGCCCTGGAGTCTAAAGGTTTCAAACTGAGTAGAACCAAGACAAAATACTTGGAGTGAAAATTTAGTGACGGGACCCATGATGCAGACGTAGAGGGTAAGCTTGATGCTTGAGTTATCCCCAAGAGAGCGAGTTTTAAGTATCTCAGGTCTATAATCCAGGGTAACGGGGAGATTGACGAAGATGTCACGCATCGCATCAGAGCGGGATGGATGAAGTGGAGGCTCGCTTTCGGTGTTTTGTGTGATAGGAATGTGCCTCTAAGATTTAAGGGTAAGTTTTATCGAGTGGTGGTTCGACCGGCTATGTTGTATGGGGCTGAGTGTTGGCTAGTCAAGAACTCCCACGTGCAGAAGATGAGAGTAGCAAATATGAGGATGTTGAGATGGATGTGTGGGTGTACCAAGTGAGATAGGATTAAGAATGTTGAGATGGATGTGTGGGTGTACCAAGAGAGATAGGATTAAGAATGAAGCTATCTGAGACAGAGTGAGAGTAGCCTCCGTGGAGGACAAGATACGGGAGTCGAGGCTGAGATTGTTGGAACATGTTAAGAGAAGAAGCATTGATGCTCCTGTCAGGAGGTGTGAGAGGTTGGCCATGGAGAGTTTGAGAAGAGGTCGAGGTAGGCCTAAGAAGTACAGGGGAGAGGTGATTAGGCAGGACATGGAGCTACTTCAGCTCATTGAGGACATGACCCCTGATAGGAGGGTGTGGAGGTCGAGGATTAAGGTAGAAGGTTAGTAGGTAATTTATAGTTGTTCACCGACAGTCTTAGTAGCATGCACGTCCCTTCATATTCTTAGATTTTTATTACGTTATGTGGTTTTGTTCGCCTCATGTATTGTATTCCCTGTTGCTATTATTTGGTACTACTTATCCTTTATCTCTCCCTTTTTTCTTTTCTCTTCCATCTTTCTTCCTTCCTTGCTTTCCTCTTCTTCTTCTTGACCTTCCTGAGTGGAGAGTCTATTGGAAACATCCTCTCTATCTGCATTAGGTAGGGGTAAGGTCTGCGTATAGACTACCCTCCCCAGACCCCACCTATTGGGATCAAACTGGGTTTGTTGTTGTTGTTGTTTGTTTCATAAATTAGGGCTCTTGAAAGAGGTTAATGTGAAAAGACATTGAAGTGATTTCTCTAATGACATAAAGTTACCACAAAAGAGGAGTTGCAGATGGATGGAACGGTGAACTGTATGGCTCGTTTGGTATGAGGAATAAGGGATAATTAGTCTCGAGATTAAATTCGAGATGAATTTATCCCACGTTTGATTATACAGGAATTGTAGTATTCTTTTATCCTTATAGGAGAGTGAGATAACTAGTCCCGGGATAATTAATCATGGGATAACTTGTTCCCCAACCAAACGACCCCTATGTGTTATGTGAGTTAAGGATGACAAGATCCAACATCAATTTAGTGCAAGTTTCAAAACTACTTATGTACCTAATGGCAATATTTTGCCATAGAGTCAAATTTGTGGCATTCTCTTACTTTTCTTTCTTCCTTGGACCTCGCATATAGCGCAAGCTAAGTGCATCGAGCTGCTCTTTTTATTGAATACCATAGTTTCGGTGTCATGCAATTCTATATTTTGTCGTTCACTAGAGCAATTCATGAATTTACAAGGAGGTACCAACCATACCATAATTATATTCTTGATTATACAGTGTGCATTCTGTTGAATCAAAATAGTTTCTTTAAGATTCTTAACTAGAGAGAGTTTTCTTTTTGCAATATTGTAGGGAATCAAGAAAATTGAAACAGGAGGCCCTAGAAAACATCAGAGTGGATCTTAGTTTCTCTAAGAATAAGCTCTTGTTCTTGTTTCACAGGTAAATGTAGTAATTTGGTAGAATAAAGAGCAGAAACAAATCTAATGAAAAAGGTGAAAACATGTATAGCCGAACCAGAATTGTCGGATGTTGTATGCAGTCGGAGCCAGGATTTTTATTAAGGGGAGTCTAAATATAAAGAAATAAACTCACCAAGAAGTCATGGGATGACATTATATATATATATATATATATATATATCTTTTAAAACATTAACGAGCTATACAGCTAATTTTTCAACGAAGGGGTGTCAGGTGCATGTGGCTCTGTCACTGGTTGTATGAGACCCTTTTAATTTAAGCCCAACTTTGACTCTTGGCCATCAGGTTTGCATCTTCCCCAAGTCCCAACGAAGGGAAGAGGAGAAGTAGTAGGTGTTTAACCAAAGAATCAGATTCTTTGACTAAAGCTATTTTTAGGAATGAACACGGGTTGATGATAATCAAGGAAATAATGATAAGTAAAAAGGAGTAAGTAAATAGACAATAATATGATGCACAGTAAAGTAAAGTATATTGTATTCGTAGTTTAGATGATTTTACAAATGATATTTTTTTTCCTTATATAGGGAATTTCCTTAATATAACGTCTATCTCTTGATATGATGGCACATTAATGACTAATTATTATATTAATATAACATTACAAAGAATAACTGTAACTATTGCGTGAAGGTTGTGTAACGTGTGGGTCATTAATTGAAGATCTATGAATCTGCCTGTAGCTCTGTCCGAATTCATTTTGACCGTGTCTCTTCCTTGTCTCAATCAGGTTGAGTTTCTCGTAGCTGATTACCCCGTAGGTTTATTGAGACGTGTCTCTTTGTTCCGCGCCTCTTTATAGAATCGTGTCCAGCAGTCATGTTTTCCTTGGTCCACGTAATCAGCTGAGTCATCAAGAAATATCATACGTGTGAAACTTTTTTTTACCAATACAGATAGTCCCCCCACTTACCATTTATTTATCGATTAATATTTGGTAAGTGGATACACATTTATGGCGGGAATATTTTGCCGCCGCTTCACCTCAAAACATTGTATCCTTCTCTGAACATAGGCGTCGCTTGTCACTTCCATTTAATGCTCAAGTCACGTGTTCCCTCCGGATTGGTTCTGCAGTTAATCAGTGCCTTTTAGGGCTTTTTGCGGCTGCACCAGTCACGAAGTGACACCTTCAATTATGACTTTCTCATCATTGTTTTTTCCTATGTTTGACGATTGTGTTCAAGTATAAATACCTCTTTTCCTTTTTTTACTTTCACGAAACACTTCTAACTTGTCTTCTTTATTTGTAAATAATTTTTCCCTTGTCTTCGTAAATATGTCTTCTTCGAACCAGCCTAAAAAAGTGATAGATGTCGAGGATTTGACCCCTTCTTCTGCTCCGACTCGGAGCCGTAGAGGTGGTAGACTGAGGAGTTTAAGTTCTACTCCTTCGAGAGGCTCTTTTTCTTCGCAGATCACTTCCCCTCCTTCCGCTAGGTCCTTAGTTTCTCTAAGAGCTAGGGCTTCTAGATCTTCATCTAGGGGTAGAGAACATCACGAACCCTTACGCGAACCACGAGTTGATGAAATCATTCCTGTTGAGTTTACCTTCACTAGGGACAGTCAGGTTGTTGTAGATCAGTCATTATCCCAAGATAGTGTTGATAGGTACCCTACCCTTATCACCGAAGGTTTGATTCCCCTTGTTCGCAGGGAATGTTCTTGGAAGTCTGATTTTCCTATCATTATTACGAATAGCAACCAAAGAATAACATCTTACAAGACGGGGTATTCTTTCGTCTATACCTACCCTTTTACTTTAGGGTTTAGACCTCCTGTTGATCCAGCCATCATCGAATTCTATCATTTTTTTCAAAATTCGCTTAGGACAAGTTGGTCCTTTTGTGTGGTGGGTTGTTGCGTGTCTCAGATGTTTAGCTACTTTAGCCTCGGTTCCTTTCACCTTTAATCATCTCATTCATCTTTATTCTCCTGCCATATTTCATCAAGGGATTTTTACTCTGGCTGCCAGGAGTAAAAGAGTGTTGGTTTCCCCTGAAGACGATAAAGATAGAGGTTGGTACCTTCGGTACGTTGTTGCGCCCACTACTGGTTTAGTGGGTGAAGAAAATCTTCTCCTCCCTGAGAAGTGGAATCGTGCACGTGAGAACATTTTAGCTCTCATTTGTTAGTTTTTCTTCTTCTTGCTTTAAGTGTTTTATTAACACTGTAGCTGTTTCTTCTTCTTTCAGCAATCATGGGTACTGTTGAGAATGTTTTCGGTATCCGTGATTGGGTATAAAGGTTGTTTTTGATTGCTCCGTTGGAGGAAAGGTCTTGGAAGTACTTCTCTAGGAAGTACGGTTGGAAAATGAAAACGCACGGTAATGTCCCTGGCTCAGGCCCAAGAAATTATTGTTGGTTCTTCTTCTTCGAAAATTAAGGTTGGTGGGTCTAGGACCTTAGAAGAAGAAGAAGAAGAAGAAGAAGAAGAGGGCACTTTGGTGCACAGGTCTCGTAGAAGGAGGGTGATTTCGGACGATGAGTCTACACCCGTGGCAGTGCCTTCCATGGCTGATGTCAGACCTTCTACTTCTGAGGATGCTTCTCTTTCTCCTGTGCATGATTCTGTGGATCATTTGTTCCGTGAAGGGTTTGGCCCCGCTGTTAACGAAGTTTCTTTGGCTGGTTTTCCTCCTTTTATAGAAGTTTCTTCATCTGCTCCTATTATTTCCTCCGCTCCCTTGGCTATTACTGCTCCCGTTACTACTTTGCCCGTGGATTTTTCAGTTCCTCAGACTTCCGTGCCTATGGCTCTTTCATCTCAGCTTGCTTCCATTCCTCCTCCTGTTAGAGTAGTAGGGTCTTCCAGCAGAGAGATGAGGCAGGTGCTAATCGAAGTCCCGGCTACTGGGAGCCTTTTTTAAAAATCCGGTCAGTCTGATGTGTGGCTGAAGCCCTTGATAGGCCTAACAGAGAGGACCAAGCTAGACATCCACAACTCTCTTACATGGGCTAATGAGGTCATGCATACATCTTTGAATGTAAAGTGTATTCTTTTGCATTTCATTCTCGTACATGTAATTATTGTATCTAATTGATTTCATTTTTGTAGATCAATCTTATAGGCATGGTGCTCATGAAGAGGGTTTCTAACGCGGAGCAGGAAATAAAAGAGTGGCATGCTGAAGTGGGTAACTGGAAGGGGCAATATGACAGCTTAAGGCTCGACATGGAAGCCTTAGAAGAAGAAAAACGCACCTTGGAGCGGCAGATGAGAGTCATGGCAGCGGAGTTGGCAGTGGAAAAGGCTTCTTCTAGACAGGGGGACAAAGACAAGAGCATCCTTGAGTCTTTATTTGCTGAGTAGTTTCCCGTGCCTCAGAAGAAGCTAGGAGTTTAGAAGCCTTGCTAGAGTAGAAAGATGAATACTCAGGCGAGCTTGTGCAGTCTCTGACCCTGAACCTGACCCAGGAGGATCTTCGCAATGCCTTAGACAAAATTCAATTCCTGGAGAGATCTGTTGCACCTTTAAGGGCCGCCAAAGATGATGTAGAGGCTGAGAGGGACGGGCTGAAAGCTGAGATCATGATATGGGAGAATGATTACGAAGCTCTTTAGGAAGCGGCAGTTGTCGATCTTAGTTGGGCGTACATGAATTCTCGCCTCGACACATTGACGGAAATGAGTCAAGAGGGTTTCGACCTTAAAGCTGAAATAGCTAAAATCAAGGAAGCCATGGAGAAGGCTCAACAAGGTCAGATTCTCTGTTCACCTGAAGGTGAGTCTCCTGCTGCTCAAGTCCCCTCGTCCCAAGCTACTCCTGCTCCCTCTGCCAGTGAAGAAGTTGATCCCCCTTCTAAAGACAATTAAGATGTTGGTTCCCCCCTTTTTTTATTTGATTGATGGTTACCCCCAGCTCCATCGAGGGTAAATTTGGTTCTCCTTAAAGTCCCCAACTAACAACTTAGGGGCACCCCAATGTACAAAACTATATACGGCTAAGTATTAGTTAAAACTTAGATTTTACTTAGTCGTTTTAATATATGCACGTATGACTTTTTTTTTTAGTTTTTGTTTCACTCTTTGTAAGTCTTTTGCATGCTTGATTTTCGAGGTTTTTGTTTTACCTCTGAGTTTTTGCATAAGTATGCTGAAATTACTCATACCTTTTAATAGTAGGTACGGTGTTGCATATAAAATGCGGGCCTTTTGTAGTAGACATTTGTTTATAAAAGAGGGCCCTTTTTGATCGACACTTAATGAAGAAGACGTCTCAACTTCATAATGGTGTAATAATGCAATAGAGTGTTAGGAATTTTTCACATGTTTAAGAATGTTTCTGAAGAAAGTTTTTGTGTGAACTTTCACAACATTTTAAATGTGTTCGATTATCGTCTAAAACTCATGTTGCAACTGTTTTCTTTTAACAAATTTAATATACACTTGTATTTCGTAACTGTATTTCGTATGTAACAAGTTTTTCGAGTTAATAAAAGAGAATAACTGTTATTCGTTCGTAACAGTTTTTATAAAGGTTGGGGTTCTTACCCGTAACTGTTTTTGTTAACAACAGTTTTCAATAATCACGAGGGAAATGCTTTTTCATACGTAGCTGTTTTATTTTATAACAGTTTTTCAAACAAGTACAAGGATTTTGATCTTTCATCCATAACTGTTTTATTTGATAACAGTTTTCTATATGAGTACAAAGATTTCGTAACTGTTTTTTGTTACAACAGGTTTTTGAATGAGTACAATGATGATGATCTTTTATCCACAACTGTTTTTGGTTACAACAGTTTTCTTTTGAATAAGTACAAAGATGTGCATTTCTTCCTCATAGTTAATATTTTGCCTTTTAACCTGAACATGTTCGAAGGTTTTTTGGATCAGGCTTTGTGTTTGAGTCTACGGCTCTTTTGATTCTGCTCGTATCACTTGACTTGTTGGGTAGATGGATCCTTAGGCTCGAGCTTTGACTTTTTGATAGTCTTCTTTGCTTCGTCTTAGCCTTCCATACTGTATAGTCCCCCAAGTGTTTGAGCTTTGAAGAATGAAATCCCGAGCACTTGACTACACCTTCCTTGTGGTCCTTTTTCTGAAAAGGAAAAACATACGGGACTCGAAGGTATATAGTTTTTAGATGATGACTGCTTAACCCTTTCAAACGTCCATCAGAAAGTGTAACCCTAGACCGGGAATTCAGTTACTTCCTCGTGTCGTTGAAGGTTTAATATCATCATCTGGTGATGGGTTAGCTTTATGCCTATCATCTAAAAAGTTTAGTAAGATTTTAAATGTTCAAAATAAAATGGAACGTGTGATACCTGACCGGGGGTATTCCTTTTCCTTAGAAGTAGTACTTCTTCAATTGGATGGCATTCCATCTTGTTGGTAGGATTCTGCCATCCATAGCTTCCAGCTCGTAGGCGCCCTTCACAGCTATGCCTCAAACTTTGTAGGGTCCTTCCCAGTTTGGACTTAGCTTTCCTGCACCTGCTTCTTTCGTTGATAGAAAGACTTTTTTAAGAACGAAGTCCCCAATCTTGAAGTATCTGAGGCGAGATTTACGGTTATAATAACGCTCTATGAATTGTTTTTGAGCTACCATCCGTATTAATGCGGCTTCTCTTCTTTGTTCGAGTAAGTCCAGATTAATGCTCAACTCATCATTGTTTTCATCCTCCGTGGTTGTTGTAAACCTTATGCTTGGTTCTCCAATATCCACGGGTATTAAGGCTTCTAAGCCATAGATAAGTGCGAACAGAGTTTCTCCCGTGGCTGTTTTTGAAGTTGTTCTGTATGCCCATAATACCGTTGGTAACTCATCAGGCCAATTTCCTTTGGCCTTTTCTAGCCGCTTCTTTAGATTGTTGATGATGACTTTATTCGTTGACTCAGCTTGACCGTTAGCCACGGGGTGATATGGCGTTGAAGTAATCTGTTTGATTTGCAAGCTTTCGAAGAATTCTGTGATTTGCGAGCCTATGAATTGTGGGCCATTATCACACACGATCTCCTTCGGTATTCTGAAGCGGCATATTATGTTTCGCCATAAGAAGCTTTTAACTTCCTTTTCTCGCACCTGTTTGAAAGCTTCTGCCACTACCTATTTTGTAAAATAGTCATTTAGCACGAGTAAAATCGTACCTTTCCTTTAGTTGTGGGAAGAGGTCCTACTATGTCCATACCACACTTCATGAAGGGCCATGGGGATATTATTGGGTGCAATAATTTCGCTGGTCGATGCATGTTGTTGGAAAACCTTTGGCATCTGTCGCACTTGGATACGAAGTTTTCGGCTTCTTCTTCCATCTTAGGCCAATAGTACCCAGCTTTGATTAGGGTTTTTACCAAGGATCTTGCCCCTGCGTGATTTCCATAGTGTCCTTCGTGGACTTCTTTCATCACGAACTCCGTTTGGTTAGGTCCGAGGCATTTTGCTAGGGGACCTCCGAACATCTTGCGATATAATGAGTTGCGAATGAGGCAGTACCATACAACTTTGCGGCGAAGTGCTTGAGCTGCTTTTTTGTCTTCAGGTACGGTGCCATTCTGCAAAAAAATTAAGATTTCGTTTCTCCAATCCCAGGTTAAATTGTTGAAAGTTACCTCATTTCTGTCTTGGTCGATCGTTGAATGGAATAGATGGACGACAATTGCATTGTCTGTGTTTGTTACTTCAGTGACTCCTGCGAGGTTAGCTAATGCATCTGCTTCTGCATTTTCCTCTCTAGGTATTTGTATTACCTCCCATGTTTTGAATTATCTCACGAGTTCTCGTGCCTTTTCCAGATATTGTTGCATCCGAGTCTCTCGAGCGATGTAAGTCCCTTGCATTTGATTTACCACCAGCTGGGAGTCACCTTTTATTGTGATTAGCTCGATTAAGAGTTCTCGTGTCAGTTCTAGTCCTGCAATAACAACTTCATACTCTGCTTCATTGTTAGTTATAAGATAACATTTGATAGCTTGTCGTGTCTTTTCACCCGTGGATGATATTAAGACTATGCCTAAACCGGCACCTTTTATATTGGAAGAACCATCGGTAAATAGGGTCCATAGACCCGGATTAGCACCGTTAAAGAGTTGTAACTCTTTTTCCACTTCAGGGACAATGCTTTTAGTAAAGTCAATGACAAAATCAGCTATAATTTGAGACTTTATTGCAGTCCTAGGCTGATATATTATGTCATGCTCGCTTAACTCTATGGCCCATTTATCCAATCTCCCTGATAGTTCTTGTTTATGCAATATATTTCTTAATGGATATGAAGTCACAACAGTGATTGGATGACATTGAAAATATGGTCGTAATTTTCTAGATGCCATTATTAAAGCTAAGGCTAACTTTTCTAGATGTAGGTATCTGGTTTCAGCATCTAGTAATGTTTTGCTTACATAATAAATAGGAGATTGTTTACCTTTATCTTCCCTTACCAATACTGCACTTACAGCAATTTCTGCGACAACAAGGTAGACGTACAACCTCTCCTCCTCCTTCGGCTTTGATAGTAGCGGGGGTTTTGATTGATAAGCTTTCAGATCCTTGATATCCCATTGACATTCTTCAGTCCATTCGAATTGATTTTGCTTTTTGAGGACTGAAAAGAATTTAAAACTTTTCTAGGAAGACCTGGAAATGAATCTTCACAAAGCTGCAATTCTTCCCGTTAGTCTTTGAACTTCTTTTTTATTTGTTAGTATATCAAGTATTTCTTCTATAGCTTTAATTTGAGCAGGATTTACCTCTATTCCCCTGTTTGATACAAGGAAACCCAAAAATTTACCTGATTCTACGCCAAAAGCGCATTTTTCTGGATTCAGCTTCATATTATACCTGCGTAAAATTTCAAAGGTAATAGAGAGGTGCTGGAAAAGGTCTTCCGCCCGTGTTGATTTTACCAGCATGTCATCGATGTAAACTTCCATCGTTTTTCCCAGATGTTCCTGGAACATCTTGGTCACTAGCCTTTGATAGGTGGCTCCAGCGTTTTTTAAGCCAAAAAGCATGACTTTATAACAATAAGTCCCCCTCTCGTATCGAACCAATTTTCAAGAGTTTCTGTACCTCTTCGTCAATCACTTGGTTCTTGAATGGACCTTTCTTTCTTTTCTTCTCTTCGATTGGGGCTCATCCTCGTCCATATATGCATTTTCTATTCAGGTTTTTGTTCAAAGAAGGGAACAACTTTGAGCTCTTCCGTAGTTGTTTTGATGTGTTTGTCTTCCTCCGGTTCTTGGATGACGTCCGGTCTAGAGTCTATGTCTGTGTGATCCAATGCATCTTCCGTGGTGACTTGATTTACCTTCTCATTGGCGCGCCCCCTTCTTTTATCACGGGTTAGGTACGGAGAGATCGGGTTTATGACATTTTGGACAACTCCTTAAAAGAAAGGGTTTAAGAAAGAGTCGCCACCTAACGATTTTTATGGTGCGTTAGGGCACCTAGAGTTGATAACTCATGAACTAGTTTGCGTTACCAGAGATTGGGTAAGGGCTTGAAATTATCCCAAGGGGAAGGTGTTAGGCACCCCTCAAGATCCACAACTGTGGGTCCCAGCCAATAAGTTTTGTGAATTTTGACGGTGAACAAGTAACAAGTAAGGTTCATATAAGAGGGGATTTCAAACAAGCTTAAAATTCTTTTGGAGAAAGTATAAAATGAACATTTGCAAAGAAACTGTCCTAGGTTTAAATTAATACGGATCACTTCAATGCAATACCCGATATGTCACACCTCGAAGAGGCGGCTACACGTGGTATTAGCGCACCGGTCATCATATCCGTATTCTACCCTCCCCACCCCGTAAAGGTTATTAAGAATGCGTGTGTTGGTTACGAATGCTTATTGCGTGTCATTACCCGTCCCATCCTATAAGTCTGAAGGCGTTTAGGACTACTAATCCTACAAGGAAGGAACTAGGCGGAACCCTTAGGTTTAAAGGATAAAATACTAGGCGACATATAAAACAAGTAGGACTGCATATAAAAGGGAACATATAAAGACAAAGAAAGGCTCACAGGTCCCTCCACACATAGACATGTAAGTAGCACGTCTCAAACACGATTAAAGTCTCAAGACAGGAGTTCAAAAATAGGAATTTTAGTAAAATAGTAGGTCGTAGGAATCTGGGTTAGAAAACTTAATGAAGACAGAAAATTTAATCAGGACTGATAGTTGATTTCAAATGTACAGTAGCTAAAGGCAGCGGTAAAACTTAGAAATGTGCAGTGATTTAAAGATTTCAGTAAACATAGATGAAAGTCATTAAAGCAGGGGTTTGAAGTAACATAGTGATTTTAAAAGATAAGGGACTAAAATACAGTGGCTTAACATAGAGTAATAGTTGTTAGTTTACAGAGAACTTGTAGTAAAAAAGTAGGGGGATGGTATCAAAATATAGTAACCTTAAAGAAATACAGAGCAAGGATTCGAAATGGCATGATTCGAGCAGAGTGAAAACCCAGTAGTTGGAAAACATAATAGAACAGGAATCAGTAAAAATCAGTAAAAGGAAATAGATGCACAACTTCGAGATTGTAAAAAATAGAGCAGGAGTTTTAATAAAAGTAAAATGAACTTCAGTGAGGTAAAACAGGAGTGGGAACAGCAGTGTTCAAAATGTTCAAAGGGGCTGATTAAACTAGTAGAACATAATTGATTTGATTGAACAGGCACAACCTTCACGCCGACCAATTTATCGCAGTAAGTCCTCAGATGGACTCTCGGGTCACCAGTACCATCAAACATCTCGAACTTAGGAGGTTTGTACCCCTCGGGCAGTTCAACACCGGGTTGTATGCAAAGATCCTCATAGTTCAATCCCTCAACCCCTTTAACTCCTTCGACGCCCTGAACTCGGTTGGTCAATTTCTTGAGTTCCTCGGCTAGATTCCTGATGAGCTTGTCCTTCTCGTCGGACTCATAGGTATGCAGTGTGGAATGAGCTACGGTTTCCACATAAATGGGGTTGTCATAAGCCTGGAAGTGGTCTCTCGTCTGATCTTGGAGAGGCGGAGTGTTGTAGTGACATGTGTTGCGTGGTGCTGGTGGAACGGGATCTTTGGGGTGATTGGGTTGTTTGGGGATGTTTTGGGGTAAAGTGGGGTTCAGAGTATTTGGGAAGTGAACGTCTGGAACGTTGAGGGAGAATGATAAGTGGGCCAAATTCTTGACTTGGTCAAGTTCCTCTTGGAACTTCAGCAGCTTCTTCTCTAGTGGAGTCATACCCTCGTGTAGAACCTGAATACCCTGACCATCAGTGATCTCAACATGTTCATCCCTGTTATCTTTTCTAGTACCACTTGCCTCTGGCATCTTGGTTTTACCCTTACTTTTCCCTTTAGGAGGACTGGGAGGAGGAGTAGGAGGAGGGCCCTTTGATCTAGTGCAATAAGTTGTTGATGCCAGAGTGCACAAACTAACCTTTGGGGAAGGGGAATAACTAACAAAAAATATAGTGAAGTTAGTGAAGATTATGAAGAATATTGCGGTAATTTAAATACGTAATGCGAAGAATGTAAAACGCATCCTAAGTTAGGGAACCTCTTTATGCCCGAGGTAGGCCTAGCGACAAATTAATTGAGAGAAATTAAATACTAAATGCCTCATTTTATTGATAATAAAATAGACAAATCCAACTCGACTCTAAGAATGCGAAAAATATAAAATGTCACTAATGGCTAGTGGCCTTATTACATCAAAAGCAAAGTAAAGACAAATCCTATCTATTTGGTCCCAGAAGTACCTTCCCCAGACTCGGCACCTCTACTTGCCTTGATCAACATTCCCATCTCGCGGAGTCCTAGCAGTAAGTAGGTCTTGGCTAGAATTCCTACTTCAGTTCCCTCGGTCTTTTGACAAGTCTCGATCCTCCTCAGGAACTTTTCCTCCAAGTCAACTATGACTCATTCCAAGTGTGCTAGCCTCTGAGTGGAAGTGATGGCCATGTCCTTCCATTCCTCGATCAGCTTTTTGTTGGCTATGTGGATTTTGTGATGATCTTCTTCACAGTCACGGAGCCTTTTGCAAAACTGGTTGAGCCTAGTTGTTGCTTCGACTTTCTCATCTATGACCCTATGTACTCGAGCGAACCCTGGCTCAATACTTCCTCCCCAGAGATTTTCCAACCATCCCAGATAGTAAGGAGAGCAACCAGCGTGATACATGTCAGGCTCGATAGTATCCTTCTCCAACCGGATCCTGCAGTGCCACAATTGCTGAGCTTGACACTTGTGAGGGCTGTCGTCATTTTGGAAGTTCGCCCTGAGATGACTCATTTTCTCGACCCTTGGGACGACTTGCTTCCTTCCTGCATGCCTCATGACTCGAATCGGGACGTAAGGGTACGTCCCTCTAAGACCAATCAATATTAGGAATGGAGTGTCTCTAGTCCGGATGATGAATTCGTCGGTCGAGAACCATTCGAACATCCATTGGATATGATCCTCAGTCAGATTTTCCAATAACTCGACCCATCCATTGGCATTTTCTGGTTGTGCAAACATGTCAGGGATGTAGTTCATACGCTTTGGATGATGGAAATCAATATGATCATCCCAAACTCTCCTATGTATGTCTTGACGGTAGTCACCCCTTTGCAAATGCTCGGTGAGCCAAAGCTGAAGTAGCAGGTCGCAACCCTCAAAATGTTTCGCTCTTCCTTGACAGTTCTCCAAAGCTCGGTATATGTCAGCAATAATCATGGGCACAATGCTGAAATCTTGTCTGTTGATTCCTTCCATCAGAGTCTTAGTAACCATAGCCAATCTGGTGTGGATTCTCCCCTTCTTTGTCGGGAAGACCATCAATCCCAAAAAGCAGAATATGAAGACGAACACCCGGCGGTGAATGTGTCCTAGAGAGGTGAGGGCGAACTCTTCCTAATATGTGCGGTAAGACTGACTACGGCCATACCCCTCGTACAAATAGTCAAAAGGGATGTACGAGTCTTCCAAGCAGACTAAATCCGAATTCTTCTTGAGTCCCATCATTTTGAGAAAACCCCGGCCTGTTCGGTTTTCAGGCATCAATAACCCTTGAGACGCCCAAGGCAAACCAGCTAAACCCCCTATCTCCTCTAGCAGCAGTGTCATCTCATTATTCCCAAATCGAAAAATCGATCGATCACAATCCCAGAATAAAGTGGCAGCCTCTATCATCATGTTATTAGTCTGGATGTCCAAAAGAGAGGGCAAGTTGCCCAGGTGTTTTCTGACTGCTATTTTGTCGCTCGAATGCAAGTCTTCCCACCAATTTAGAAGTTTTGGGTGGATGTGGATGACCATGCCGAATCAGAGGACATCGTGCCTTATCTCTGCAAAATAAATAGGTTAGGCCCTTACCCCCACCGGACTCGACTATTAGCAATGAGCATTTAAGTTCTCCAAATAAATGCACAGAACGTGAAAACGTCCTTTTGGGTTCCAGGGAAACCCAATGGACTTTGGACAAGGCTATCTTAAAGGCTATTGTGCGGACAACACGTTAGCCTGGCTAGGTTTGACCATGATGCATGCAACATACAATAGAGTAAGGTTTCTAATGGGGTTTTAGACTGGTACCCTTGAGCGGACAACTCAAGAGGGAAGGCACGAAACCGTCGACTGCACTGCTGATCGACTAGTTTTACCGCAAATACGCCTTTTTTGAATTTAGTGGTGATAATATTGGAATAGAGCAACCACTCATTGTAAGCGTTGCTATAGGATTTGTTTGGAACGAGTGGAATATGAATGCAGGGAAAGATATGTAATAATAAGCATTAAAACAGATAAGCATGTATTTTCACGTTGAGGAAAACGGTAAAGAAAGGAAATACAACAGTTATAATGGAAAGCGGTTACAAAGAAGACATGAATATATGTTAGTTACGTTCGGGTGAAATAAATACTTGCAAAAGTAAACAGTTAACAGCATATAACGGAGAATAGGAAAAGGCATAAGCATTTAGATGCAAAATTTAAAGGTCCAAATTCACAAAGCAAATTGTAATGGTATAAGCCTAGGGATCCCCAGCAGAGTCGCCATGTTGTCGCGCCCCCTTTTTCTATCGCACGGGTTAGGTACGGAGAGATCGGGTTTATGACATTTTGGACAACTCTTAAAAGAAATGGTTTAAGGAAGAGTCGCCACCTAATGATTTTTATGGTGCGTTAGGAAACCTAAAGTTGATAACTCATGAACTAGTTCGCGTTACCAGATATTGGGTAAGGTCTTGAAATTATCCCAAGGGGAAGGGGTTAGGCACCCCTCAAGATCCACAACTGTGGGTCCCAGCCAATAAGTTTTGTGAATTTGGACAGTGAACAAGTAACAAGTAAGGTTCATATAAGAGGGGATTTCAAACAAGCTTAAAATTATTTTGGAGAAAGTATAAAATTAACATTTGCAAAGAAAATGTCCTGGGTTTAAAGTAAT
Organism: Nicotiana undulata; assembly: GCA_005239495.1. NCBI lineage: Eukaryota > Viridiplantae > Streptophyta > Magnoliopsida > Solanales > Solanaceae > Nicotiana > Nicotiana undulata. The sequence continues at coordinate 42,041 of ML273967.1, read as the reverse complement.
ACGGATCACTTCAATGCAATACCCGGTATGTCAAACCTCGAAGAGGCGGCTACACGTGGTATTAGCGCACCGGTCATCATATCTGTATTCTACCCTCCCCACCCCGTAAAGGTTATTAAAAATGCGTGTGTTGGTTACGAATGCTTATTGCGTGCCATTACCCGTCCCATCCTATAAGTCCTGGAGGGCGTTTAGGACTACTAATCCTACAAGGAAGGAACTAGGCTGAACCCTTAGGTTTAAAGGATAAAATACTAGGTGACATATAAAACAAGTAGGACTGCATATAAAAGGGAACATATAAAGACAAAGAAAGGCTCATAGGTCCCTCCACACATAGACATGTAAGTCACACGTCTCAAATACGATTAAAGTCTCAAGACAGGAGTTCAAAAATAGGAATTTTAGTAAAATAGTAGGTCGTAGGAATCTGGGTTAGAAAACTTAATGAAGACAGAAAATTTAATCAGGACTGATAGTTGATTTCAAATATACAGAAGCTAAAGGCAGCGGTAAAACTTAGAAATGTGCAGTGATTTAAAGCTTTCAGTAAACATAGATGAAAGTCATTAAAGCAGGGGTTTGAAGTAACATAGTGATTTTAAAAGATAAGGGACTAAAATACAGTGGCTTAACATAGAGTAACAGTTATTAGTTTACAGAGAACTTGTAGTAAAAAAAGTAGGGGGATGATATCAAAATATAGTAACCTTAAAGAAATACAGAGCAAGGATTCGAAATGGCATGATTCGAGCAGAGTGAGACATCTTTGAAAACCCAGTAGTTGGAAAACATAATAGAATGGGAATCAGTAAAGATCAGTAAAAGAAATAGATGCACAACTTCGAGATTGTAAAAAATAGAGCAGGAGTTTTAATAAAAGTAAAATGAACTTCAGTGAGGTAAAACAGGAGTGGGAACAGCAGGGTTCAAAATATTCAAAGGGGCTGATTAAACTAGTTGAACATAATTGATTTGATTTAATGCGTATTAGGCCTAAAGTTTGCCTAGGCGTCGTATGCATTGCCTACTTGTTTTAAAGAGTGAACATGCATATTTGGATTCTGATTTTAATAGATACATGTTTGCAGGAAATTGTTTCAAGTAGGTTAAACACATTTTATGAGAGTATTAGATTATGTTAACTAGGCATTCAAGTTCTGATAAATAAGAAATCCTAAGGGCAGGATATCTAATGCACAAAGGTATCATCCTAAAAAAACATGGTTTCTATATGTCATGTTTATAAAATATATGAGCAATACATTATGACAGCCTTTGTTACTCATTTAGTTATACCGGAACATGGTGTCAGATGGCGTGAATATAATAGATATGTTGAAATGAAGAACTTAAACATGATTTTTGATGCATGGTATGCATGTCCTAAGCATGATACTATTGCGCACATAGGAAATAAAGCCTAAGTCATGATTTCTACCCATACTACACTAAACATGCATAATTTCCTCCCATATTCACAGACCATAGCAAATGAATTACTGTAATTCCAGCCTCACCCCTTTCGAGCCTTACAGCCTTACATAGCCTGAGTGCGGCAAAGCTCCCAAAGGCCCTTGTGAGGGCCCTGGCGAATACCAGCACCCAGCAGTTTCCAAAGTTGAGATAGGTGCAATGTAGAATTACCTGCCTCAGTGTGTCAAAGTTCAGAGGGAACTCAAGGTCCCTAAGCAAAGCTCACACTGAAGGGGTGGAACCTAAAGGTCTAAGAGTAGTGTGAAGTGCAGGAAGGAGTAGTTAAAAAGAGTTGAGTTTGAAAAGGAGTTTTGAAATAACACGACTTTAGAGGATACCATAAAGATCTTTTATGTAAAATCAGTTCGAAAAGGAAGCAGTAGAATGGTCACAACTCAGCAGGTATGCAGAATTCAAGAAAAGCAAACACAAATAGGGGAAAGGGATTGGGGACAAGTAATGGTAGCAGCATATTTGCATTAATCAGTCCTTAGAACAAAGTTACAGATTTTCACAGGATGTGATATGCCAAGAGTTTATCATATATTATAGATGGAGATACAAATCTGAGAATACTAAGTATTATAGGTGCATTATAAGCCAGGCAATACATGAAGAGATGCTAAATATGCAGAAAGAATAAGTAAAGAGCCACATAGGCCATAATGAATCATAAAGAGGAAAACAGGATTCATGCTAGTCTAGTAGGAGAAGAGAGATCATAGAAAGAGAGTAGACATACTAGTTACATGGTAGGCAATAGAACCATAAGTAAAATCACAAAAGAAACAATAAGAATCTTAACCAAAATTGAAACATATTGTTTTAGGATGTTGTAAACTTAAATTAGAACATACCAGTGTTAAGAGAGAGAGAGAGAGAGAGAGAGAGCAAAGCAGAAGAGCGAAAAGTGATAGCATTATTAGCCTTGGCTTACAGCCGGCTAATAATAGGCAAGAGTATAAAGCAGCAAATAGAGCAAAGAGATACAGAAAGAAAGAGCACAAGAGAGTAGTATAGAGTGTGGATGTCTGTGTGTGTTCGTGTGTTCAGTATTGAAAGAGTGAAGTATTTATAGTTGAAAACAGGTGATCAAATAAGGTAAGAATCACAAATGCATGGTAATAAGAGAAGGCAGAGTCCCAATTAGTCAAGAAATCAATGACACGGTTCCCTTTAATTATGGGATTCAAACTCAAAAATGGCAAAGACATGCAGCCACATAAGGTAAAGGAAAATCAGTACCATACTAAGTAAGGAAATAATCCAAATCTGTTAACCAAGACAATCACTTCCTTAAGTCAAGGGATTTAAATTCCAATGGTAAATCACATAATTACATAAGGAAAAGTAAAAATCATTCAAGAATCAACAAGGAAAGAATCATAGCTCATTAGGTATAGGGTAAATAATTAAAGCTAAGTTCGAAATATTCTAATTAAGGACGTAGACAATAAGAATATAGTACCCCATCAGACAAGTTAAGTGAATCGATTGATTCGAATAGGAGAGGTGAAAATTGAAGCCTCGAAGGAAAGTTTATCAATCAAACCCCAATGTATGGAGTCCAGAATCAATCAACGAAGAGTCACAATTATATATTCATCATATAAATAGACAAGAATGACCAGGCATAGTAAACAGGCAAGTTGAACGAGTATTAGTAGAAAGGTGCAAGTCTAAGCAATCGAGATAGACATAAGCACATAGTGGTGGTATAAGTTAAGCTAATAGAACTCAGTAAACATATTTGAGGCAGATAATCATGACAACTCAACAAAAACAAACAGAGTCATGCAAATACACAGAACCAACGAAGATGACTTAGTAAAATTAGGGCTTTTAACACAAGCAAGGTAAAAAGCTAGTAGAATCACAGAATCATCATGATATGCAAAGAATAGACTTAAAAGCAAGAAGAAACTCAATTCAAAACAAGCGTAAAAAGGTTCTGAGAAACCCTAGTTTTAAAAGGAAGTAAAAGCGTTTAAAAGTCAAAGATTTTTAGAGATTGAGTCAAGAATAATGTAAAACATAAATAAACAGGCTTGAAACATTTAGAAACACCATAGACTGAGAGGTTTAGGCAAAAAACTTAGGGTTTCAGAGAGGATTGAAGATAACCGGAGAACCTGTTGCGAAGCTCGAAGGTAATGGTAATTGTGGCATGGTCTTGTCAAACCCCACCGGAGAAGGCCGGAAAATCGCCAAAGCAGGAGCCCCAGTAGTGGTCCAGCATGGTTGAAACCCATGGAGGTCTCAAAGACGGAGAGGATCGGAGAGATAAGACTTCAAGGCGGCTGGTGGTTGAAAGGAGGTGAGCCTGGAAGTGGCCGGAGATGAAGGCTGGAGACCATCGGAGAACCAAAAGGTCTAGAGAGAAAGGGGAGAGGAAGAGACCAGAAGAGAGAGAGTCAGTCTCGATGAAAATGAGAGAGACGGGGGAGGAGGGGTAGGTAAAGGTTAATTAAGGTAAGGGATGATCTGGGCCGTTGATCACATTTGATCAACGACTCAGATTTAATCGGGGGTTGCGCCGGGTTAATATTGGGTTTGGGCTGGGTTAAAATGTCTGATGGGTTGGGGTTAATTGGGTTTAGAGATTAGGTTAAAATGTGGCTAGAATTTAAAATAATATGGCTAATTGTTAAATACCCTTAAAAAATAGATAATTAATTAATTAAAATAGCTAATAGTTGTATAAAAAATAAAATTAAGTTAAAATAGGTAGAATTACAATAATCAAACAATATTAAAAATGTAAGAAACATAAATTCGAATTTTAAAGGTATAAAATGTCTAGTTAGGCCATATTTGCAAAAGTGATTGTAATTGCAATTAAGTAAGACCCGATTGGAAAATTAACGAAATAATTGGATTTTAATAAGTCAAAAGTGATTATAAATGACATATTGAACTGGAAAATATTTTGAAATTATTTTAGAGCACAATTTATGAATTATAAAATATACAATATTAAATAAATAGGCAAATAATTTAGATAAAAAATATGGAAAAATAGGAAAAATACTCATTATTACAAAGAGTAATTTAGAAAATTATATTCAAGTTTGCAAATAATTTGAGGAAAAATTGGGTATCAATACTCGTGAGTATCTCCTTCCGTATCTGTTTGAACACTCACTTCTTTCGTACATGTTTGGTCAGTAACTTTTTCCGTACCTATTTGGCCGGTAACATCTGTCTGGGAGGTTTCTCTATCTTTCGGTTCCTCCGTCTCTACTTTTTTCTTATAATGCACCACATAATTTATATGTCTAGAGGTCTGTTGATCACCTCTAATCTATCTGATTCCCCATTCTGAAGGGAATTTAATTACCTGATGTAAGGTGGATGGTACTGCTTTCATGTCGTGGATCCAAGGCCTTCCCATGATTACGTTATAAGCCATGTCAATATCAACGACTTGGAATTTGGGGTTTTTAATTACTCCCTCGGCATAAGTGCTAAGTTCGATTTCTTCTTTGGTTATCACTGTAGAGTTGTCAAACCCTGATATGGATCGTGCCTATGGGATCACCTGATTTCCCAGGAGCATTTCTTCCACGACTCTTAGCAAGATGAAGTTAACTGAACTACCTGGATCAATCAACACTCTTTTAATGTTAGTGTCATGAATGAGTAACGATATTACTAGAGCATCATTGTGGGGGAGCATTACTCCGCCGAGATCTGCATCATCAAAGGTTATATCATCTGCATCTTGATTTTCTCGAACCCGCTTTTCGTGTGTAATCGTGATTTTCGAGGCTACTTTGCAAACTATTCCATTTACTTCCTCTCCTCCATGTATCACGTTGACAGTTCTTTTTGGAGATGGAGGCTTTGGGGGCTCCTACATGTTCTTCGTGTATGCATGATTACCTTTATCACTAAACAATTCTGTTAAATAGCCCTGTTTCAATAATTGTTCTATTTCACCTTGCAAAAACCTGCAATCCGCAGTTTTGTGCCCATGATCATTATGGAATTCGCACAAGAAATCTGGATTCCTTTTGTTTGGGTTTGACCTCATTTCTTTAGGCCATCGAACCTTATCTCCCATGTTTCTTAATATTGAAACTAGTTCAGGAGCACTTACATTGAAGGTTTGATCCCCAATTTGTGCATTAACTATGTGTCGTTCATCCTGATCCTTTCTGGATCTAGATGAGGATGAGCTTGCATCCCTGTTCGATGGTCTATATTCTAACCTAGTGTTTTTTATAACCTGGGATGAGTCTCTCATCCCGAGGGTCCCATGTAAGGATCGTACCTATTTTTATCTGATCTCCTGTCTGATTCGGAACGTCTAGATATGGTATGATCTTCATCCCTTGAAGGAGCAATGGTGTCTTCTTCTATTCGAAGTTTAGTATTGTAACTGTTATAAAAATCATTCCATGTTGTAGCTGGGAACTCTCTCAAGCTTTCCTTGAGTCTTCTCGTGGCTTCTGAGCTTTTGTCATTTATATTTCTTGCAAATGCCATGGCTGCCCAGTTATCAGGCACACTTGGTAGTTGCATTCTTTCTCGTTGGAACCTGTCTACAAATTCACGGAGTAGTTCCGTGTCTCCTTGCTTTATTTAAATATGTCCTCCATTCTTTTCTCGACTTTTTGTGCACCGGAGTGTGCTTTTATGAAAGAATCTGCAAGCTCAGCAAAAGAATCAATAGAACTTTCAGGTAGAAGAGAATACCAGGTCAGCTCTCCATTGGTAAGTGTTTCTCCAAATTTTTTGACTAGGACTGACTCAATCTCTTGTTTTGTCAGATCGTTGCCTTTGACTCCGGTGGTAAAAGCAGTCACGTGGTCACGTGGGTCAGTTGTTCCGTCATACTTAGGGACATCAGGCATTTTGAACTTCTTGGGTATAGGCAAAGGTGTTGCGCTTGGTTTCCAAGGTTGTTGAGAATATCTATCAACATCAATGCCTTTGATAACAAGTGGTACTCCAGGAATTTGCTCGATTCGATCGTTTTGTTCTTTCACCTGTTTCTGCAAGGTTAGTAGTAAATTTTGTAATTTAGAGTTATTAGTCATACCTGGTCTCGTTTCGAGAGATTTGTTAGGAGTGTCATCCCTTGCTGAGTTTACCAACCCAGACTGAGGATTTTCCACGGTGATAGTGTTATTAGGAGGTGGTTTCGGTGATGCAGGTGATGCCGCTGGTAATCCCCTTGCAAATTCTTGCAAAGCTTGGCTCACATACTCTGCAATCATTTGCTTTACTCGATCTTGTTCTACCGTTTGATCATTATCGTTGTTGTTGTTGTTGTTATTGTTGTTGTTGTTGGATCTCTCTTGGGATTGTTCCCTTGAACCTCTTGGGGATGAAAGAGGTGATGGAGTTCCATTTCTCTGCTGGTTATAGTCGTTGGAGTTCGACATAGTTCACAGAATATCGCTTTGAAAATCAAACAAAGATTATCAGATTTCCCGGTAACGGAACCAATTCGTTTAACCAAAGAATTAGATCATTTGACTAAAGCTATTTTTAAGAATGAACACGGGTTTTTGATAATCAAGGAAATAATGATTAGTAAAAAGGAGTAAGTAAATAGACAATAATATGATGCACAGTAAAGTAAAGTATATTGTATTCGTAGTTCAGATGATTTTACAAATGATATTTTATTCCCTTATACAGAGAATTTCCTTAATATAACGTCTATCTTTTGATATGATGGCACATTAATGACTAATTATTACACTAATGTAACGTTACAAAGAATAATCATAATTGTTGCATGAAGGTTGTGTAACATGTGGGTCATTAATTGAAGATCTATGAATTTGCCCGTAGCTCTGTCCGGATTCATTTTGACTGTGTCTCTTCCTTGTCTCAATCAGGTTGAGTTTCTCGTAGCTGATTACCCCGTAGGTTTATTGAGCCCTGTCTCTTTGTTCTGCACCTTTTTATAGAATCGTGTCCAGCAGTCATGTTTTCCTTGGTCCATGTAATCGGCTGAGTCATCAAGAATTATCATACGTGTGAGACTTTGTTTTACCAATACAGTAGGTTCATTGATTTATAACTTTGGCAGAATTGTTCTGTTAGTATAAGTAGTTCAGGTTTTCCCTTGTAGCATCTTTACATCATTGTTACAGTAACTAGGTTCTTGGTGTCAATTCGAAACCATACCACGAGATTTATATGTTCTTTATGGGTGAGATTTATGTTCTTCTTTTTCTTTTTACGTAATGCCTAAGAGAAAATGTCGTTGAGGTGGTGTTCATTTTCTACGTGAAATAATCAGTTAGACAAAAAATCATCTTTTATGTACGTACTAATTAGTTAAGTGCAGACATACTTTTCTTTAAACTTTTCCTTTTTATGTTTTACTCATATAATTGTTCAATGTCATTTTTAGGATGAAGAGGATACTTAAAAAATGGAGGTAGAGTACGATGTTTTCGTTGTACAACAATGGTGATATCCAGAATTACAACAACTATAGGGGTATCAAGTTGTAAAGTCATACGATGAAAGTTTGAGAGAGGGTAGTGGAAGGGAGGGTGAGGAGAAGTATGTCTATTTTCGTAAATCAATTCGGTTTTATGTCGGAGATGTTCGACTGCGGAAGTCGTTCATCTGGTGAGGATATTGGTGGAGCAGTATAGGACTATGAAGAACTTGCATATGGTGTTCATTGACCTAGAGAAAGCATACTACAAAGTCCAAATAAGGTTCAGTGGAGGTGTTTAGAGGCTAAAGGTGTGCATGTATCCTACAATATGGTGATTAAGAACATGTATGATGGAGCTAAGACACAGGTGAGGACAACAGGAGGAGACTCAAAACACTTCCCAGTTATGATGGGGTTGCACCGGGGATCAATCCTTAGCCCGTTTTTATTCTTCTTGACAATGGGCGCATTGATGTGACACATTCAAGGGAAGGTGCCATGTTGTATGTTATTTGCAGATGATATACTTCTGATTGACAAAACACGAGGAAGTGTCGACGACAGACTGGAGGTTTGGAGACAAACTCTTGAGTCTAAAGGTTTGAAGTTTAGCAAAACCAAGACAAAGTATTTGGCGTGCACGTTCAGTGAAGTTACCCAGGAAGCGGACATGGGTGTGAAGCTTGATACACAAATCATCCCCATGAGAGAAAGATTCAGTTACCTTGTATCTATAATACAAGGTAACAAGGAGATTGATAAGGATGTCACGCATTGCATCAGAGTATGATGGATGAAGTGGAGGCTTGCTTCCAGTGTCTTGTGTGATAATAATGACCTGCTGAAACTTAAAGACAAGTTCTACAAGGTAGTAGTTATACTGACAATGTTGTATGGAGAAGGGTGATGGCCTGTCAAGAACTGTCATATCCAGAAGATGAAAGTAGCTTAAATGAGGATGTTAAAGTGGATCTATGGGCATACCAGGTTAGATAAGATTAGGAATGGAGTTATTCGAGATAAGTGTTTAACCAAAGAATGGGATTCCTTGACCAAAGCTATTTTAGGATAAACGCGGGTTACTGATAATCGAGTGAATAATATAATGAATAAAGAAATAATAAGCAATATAGAATGCAGAAAATTAAAGCAGTTTGTATTCAAGCATTCAGATGATCCTGTGGATTACAATTTTTCCCTTTTATATAGGGGCTTCCTAGCATAACGTTTTGGCTTTTGTAATGATTGCTCATTAATGGCTAATTATTACATTAGTGAGGCGTTACAAAGGATCATCAAAGTATAACCGTTACTATTATATAGGAGTTACATAACGTATAAGTCATTAATTGTTGATTCCCGAATCTATCTGTGGCTTTGTTTGGGTTCTTTACGACCGCATCTCTTCTTTTTCATTAGGTTTCCCGTGGATGATGCACTCGTGGCTGAAAAATCACTCCCGTGCCTGTCGATTCAATCTCGCGCTCGTGCTTGTTGAGTTAATCTCGTACCTCTTTATAAAATCATGTCCATCTGTGACGTTTTCTTTGGTCCAAGTAGCTAGCTGAGTTTTCAAGGTCTTGCTTACGTGTGAGACTCTTTTTTACCAATACAGATAGTCCCCCCACTTACCATATATTTATCGATTAATATTTGGTAAGTTGATATGTATTTATGGCGGGAATATTTTGCTGCCGCTTTGCTTCGTAACATTGTATCTTTTTATGAATACAATCGTCGTTTATCACTTCCATTTAATGCTCCTTCCATGTGTCCTTTTCTGATTGGCTCTGCAATGAATCAACGCTTTTTAAGACTTTTTGCAGGTATATTAGTCCCGAAGTGACATCTTTAATTGTGACTTTCCATCATTATTCTTCCATGTTTTGATGGTTGCCCTTATGTATAAATAGTTTTCTTCCTTTATTTAATTTCACGGAACACTTCCATACTTAATTCTCCTTTTGCAAATAATTTTCCTTTGTTTTCGTAAAGATGTCTTCATCAAACCAACCAGAAAAGTTTATAGACGTAGAGACTCTGGCATCTTTTTCTGCTCCATCTAGGAGCCGGAGAGGTGGTCGACTGAGGAGTCTGGGATCTGCCTCTACCAGAGGTTCTTCTTCTCCTCAGGTTTCTCCTCCTTCTGCTAGGTCTTTGGTGTCCCCTAGAGCTAGGTCTTCTCACTCTGTTTCTAAGATTAAGGATGATATTCTTGAACCCAAAGTTGACGAAATTATTCCTGTTGAGATAGTCTTTACAAGGGAAAGTTCATCTATTGTTGAACAGTCTTCTTCTTTGGAGGGTGTAGAGAAGTATGCGACAATTATTACTGAAGGTCACATTCCTCTTGTCCGCAGGGAGTGTTCTTGGGAGTCTAATGTTCCTATTTTTGTGCCGAATAATAATCAGAGGATTATGTCTTACAAGACAGATTATTCCTTCGTTTACACTTATTCTTTTACACTAGGATTTAAACCTCCCATTGACCCTGTTATCATCGAGTTTTGCCGCTTCTTCAATATCTCTCTAGGACAAGTCGGTCCTTTAGTGTGGCGAGTAGTTGCTTGTTTTAGAGTTTTAGCTTCTAAGGTTTCAGTTCCCTTCACCTTCCACCATCTTATTCATTTATATTCTCCTGTCTTATTTCTCCAAGGGGTTTTTACTCTGGCTGCTCGGAGTAAAAGAGTTTTAGTAACCCCAGGTGATGATAAGGACAGAGGTTGGTACCTCAGGTACGTTGTCGTTCCCACTGTTGTTTTAGTTGGTGAAAACAATCTTCCATTCCCTAAGAAGTGGAACCGTGCACGTAAGTACTTTTTGGTTCGATTTGAATTGCGTTTTTAATACCGCATCTGTTTTTCTTTTCTTTTTCAGCAATCATGAATACCGTCGAGAATGTCTCCGATATTCGTGATTAGGTAGAAAGAATGTTTTCTGCCGCTCCTGTTGAAGAAAGATCTTGGAAGTACTTTTCTATGAAGTACAATTGGATTGTTAAGACCCACGGTAAGCGAAGTGTTTCTTACTTCCTGTCTTACCTGAGTTCTTTTTATTCTCATTTAATGTTTCCTTTTTTTCTTGATAGGGTTTTCTGCCCGTGGGGCATCTGGTTCGTCGCTCCCGAAGATGTCTTTGTCCCATGCTCAGAGCATCCTTTCCAGTTCTTTGAAGAGAAAAGTCAGTGATCCCTATTCTGGAGGGGAAGAGGAAGAAGGAAGAGAGGGTGTTTTGGTGCACCGGTCGAGAAGAAGGGGAGTAGTTTCAAATGATGAATCTGCTCCTAAGTCTCTTCCTTCCGTGTTGGCAATTATGCCCTCTTCTTCCCGAGATGAATCTCAGTCCCCGATTCAAGATCATGCCGAGCGTCTTTTCCATGAAGGGTTTGAGCTAGACCCTGATGATGTTCCCTTAGCTACTATCTTTCCTGATTTTGCTGTTGTTCCTGTTCCTCTTGCTATTACTGTCGCTACTCCGTCTGTATCTGTTATTTCCTCAGCTTCTCATCCATCTGTATCTGTTGATGTGCCCGTGTCTCCCTCGGCTCCTCGTCCGTCTGTATCTGTTGTTTCTCCATCCGTTCCTGCTTCTGTGCCTTCTCTTGTGGAAGTAGGGTCTTCCAGCAGGGAGATACGGAGGGTTATAATTGAGGTTCCAGCTGGAGGAAGTCTTTTTAAGAAGACGGGTGATCCTGAAGTGTGGCTCAAACCTCTTATCGGCTCTGAAGAGAGGTCCAAACTCGACAGCCATTCAACTCTTACTTGCGCCAACGAAGTGGTGCACAATTCTGTGAAGGTATGCCTTTGAATATTTCGTACATACAAATTTCTTTGAATAACAGTTTAACATGTTTGATTGTTTTTTGTAGACGCACCTTATTGGCTTAGAACTCATGAAGAGAGTTTCAAATTCAGAGAATGAGTTGAAAGAGCTGCGTGAGCTTCAGTTTTATTTTGCCAATATGAAGGCACAATATGATGGCTTAAGGATAGACATGGATGTTCTAGTGGAGGAAAGGCATACCTTAAAGGAGCAGTTGAGGATTGTTGCTACGGAGTTAGCAGTAGAGAGAGATTCTTCTAGCTAGGTCAACAAGGACAAAGAAATTCTTTAATCCTTATTTGCTGAACAGTTGTCGAAAGCCACGGAGGAAATCAGGAATCTAAAGCATATGCTGGGGCAGAAGGAGGAATACTCCAGTTAACTTTTACGGAATCTTTCCCAGACTCAAGAGGATCTTCGTGAATCCCTGGTCAAAGTTCGAACTCTGGAAGAGTCAGTTGTACCTTTGAAGGTTGCCCTTGAAGCCGCCAAAGCTGAGAAGGATAGCTTGAAGATTGAAATTCAGACATGGTCAAAGGATTATAGTGACCTTGAAGAGGCGACGGTTGTTGACCTGAGTTGGGCGTATATGAGTGCTCGTCATGATACGTTAATGGAAATGGGCCAGGAGGGTTTCGACCTCGATGCTGAGATTGCTAAATCTAAAGAAGCCATGGAGAAGACCCAACGGGATCTTGAATTTTCTCCATCTGATGAAGCCCATGATCTTCAAGCAGATGTCATTCCTCCTCCTGAAGAAGTCAACTCTCCTCTTCCTCAAGAATGAAGATTTTGTTATCCCCGCTCCCTTTTGTTTTATTTCTTCGGATTGATGTGGTTACTCCCAGCTCCATCGGGGGTAAGTTTGAAACTTTAAAGTCCCCAACTGACAACTTAGGGGCATAAAAAAATGTAAATACTTATGTGGCTATGTACTAGTTAGTACTTAGTTTTTGACTTAGCCGCTTATTTTAATTTCAATACAATCTCGAGACTTTTTGCTATGAGTTTGACTGTTACTCTTTTAAGTCTATTGTATGTATTGCTTTTCTGAGGTTTTTGTTTGTACCTCTTAGCTTTTTTGCATGAAAAATGCATATTTCACTTTGAACCTTTTCTTAGTAGGTGTAGTGTTCGTATACATGTTTAGCCTTTGTTTGTGGCAGGCTTTGTTTATGAGTTAGGGCCCTTTTTTATTAATACTTAATGAAGAAGACGTCTCAACTTCATTGGAATCCAATAGAGTGATAGGAATTTCTCACATGTTTAAGAATGTTTTTGCGGGAAGTTTTTGTTTGAACTTTCACAACATTTTACATGTGTTATGCTTATCATCTAAGACTCATGTTGCAATTGTTTTGTTTTAACAGATTTGATAATCACTTGTATTTCGCAACTGTTTTTCATATGTAACAGTTTTTTCGAGTTAATAGAAGGAGATAACTGTTTTTCATTAGTAACAGTTTTTGTAAATGTTGGGTTTTTACCCATAACTATTTTTATTTGCAACAGTTTTATAACAAGTACGAGAGAAATGTATCGTGATTCGTAACTGTTTTATTTGATAAAAGTTTTGAGAATAAATACAATGGTTATGATCTTTCATTCGTAACTGTTTTATTTGAATAACAGTTTTCTACTTGAGTACAAAGATTTCGTAACTGTTTTTTGATTATAATAGTTTTTTGACTAAGTACAACGATGATGATCTTCTATCCCTAACTGTTTTTTGTCGCAACAGTTTTTGTATAAGTGTAAGATGTACATTTCTTCGTCGTAGCTGATACTTTGCCTTTTAACCTGAACATGGTTCGAAGGTTTTTTAGAGTAGGCTTTGTAATTCTTGTGCTGGAGTCTTCAGTTCTTTTAGTTTTGCTCGTATCACTTGACTTGTTGGGTAAATGGTTCTTTTAGGCTCGAGCTTTTGACTTCTGGCAGTCTTTTTGCTTCATCTTGGCCTTCCATACTGTATAGTCCCCCAAGTGTTTGAGCTTTGAAGAATGAGATCTCGAGCACTTGATTGTTCCTTCTTTGTGGTCCTTCCCCTGAAAAAGGAAAATATTCCGGACTCGAAGGTATATACTTTTTTAGATGATGACTGCTTAACCTTTTAAAATATCCATTAGAAAGTGTAACCCTAGACCGGGAATTGTGTTATTTCCTCGCGTCTTTCCAAGTCTAATGTCATCATCTGGTGATGGGTTAGCTTTTTGCCTATCATCTAAAAAAGTTAGTAAAATTTAAATATTCAAAGATAAAATCGAACATGCGATACCTGACCGGGGGTATTTCTTTTCCTTAGAAGTAGTATTTCTTAAAATGGATGGTGTTCCAGCTCGTTGGTAGAATCCTGCCGTCCATGGCTTCCAACTCGTACGCACCTTTTCCAGCTATGCCCGGACCTTATAGGGTCCTTCCCAATTTGGATTCAATTTGCCAACTCCTGCTTCTTTTGTTGATTGGAAAACCTTTTTAAGTACGAAGTCCCCAATTTTAAAATATCTGAGATGAGCTTTACGATTGTTATATCGCTCTATGATTTGCTTTTGTGCTGCCATCCGTATTAGAGTTGCTTATCTTCGTGACTTGAGCAAGTCCAAATTGGTTTGGAGTTCGGCATCATTTGTTTGCTCCGTAGCTGTTGTCACCCTCAAATTTGGTTCGCCGATTTCCACGGGTATTAATGCTTCTGAGCCATAAACAAGTGCAAAAGGAGTTTCTCCCGTAGATGGTTTTGACGTAGTTCTATATGCCCATAATACTGTTGGTAATTCGTCGGGCCAACTGCCTTTGGCTTTATCTAAGCGCTTCTTTATATTGTTGATAATGATTTTGTTCGTAGACTCAGCTTGTCCCTTAGCTACGGGATGATATGGCGTTGAAGCAATCCGTTTAATTTTCCAACTTTCGAAGAACTCCGTGATTTGAGAGCCTATAAACTGTGGACCATTATCATGCACGATCTCCTTTGGAATTCCAAATCGGCATATTATGTTTCGCCATAAGAAACTTTTGACCTCCTTTTCCCGCACTTGTTTAAATGCTTCCGCTTCGACCCATTTTGTGAAATAATCAGTAAGCACCAGAAGGAATTGTACCTGTCCTTTAGCTAGGGGAAGAGGTCCGACTATATCCATTCCCCATTTCATAAAGGGCCATGGTGATATGATAGGATGTAATAGCTCCGTTGGTCTGTGCATATTATTGGCAAACCGTTGACACCTATCGCATTTTGAGATGAAATTCTCGGCGTCTTCTTCCATCTTAGGCCAATAGTACCCTGCTCTGATTAGGGTTTTTACTAAAGACCTTGCACCTGCGTGATTTCCACAATGTCCTTTGTGGACTTCTTTTATCACGAACTCTGTTTGATTAGGTCTGAGGCATTTAGCTAGGGGTCCCCCGAACATTTTACGATACAACGTTTTATGTACAAGACAATATCTTGCTGCTTTGCGGCGAAGTGCTTGAGCTGCTTTCTTGTCTTCAGGCACGGTACCACTCTGAAAAAAATTGAGTATTTCGTTTCTCCAATCCCAGGTTAAATTATTGAAAGATACCTCATTTCTGTCTTGGTCAGTCGCTGAATGAAAGAGGTGATCGACAATGGTGTTGTCTTTATTGGTCACTTCTGTGACTGCCGCAAGGTTTGCTAACGCATCTGCTTCAGCATTTTCCTCCCTGGGTATTTGTATTATTTTCCACGTTTTGAACTATCTTACAAGTTCTCGTGCCTTTTCTAAATATTGTTGCATTCGAGTTTCTAGAGCGATGTAAGTCCCCTGCATTTGGTTTACCACCAATTAAGAATCATTGTTGATCTCGATATTTTGAATTGACAGCTCCCGTGCCAATTCTAAACCTGCAATAACAGCCTCGTACTTTGCTTCATTGTTAGTGATTGGATAACACTTAATAGCTTGTCGTATCTTTTCACCCGTGGGTGATGTCAGTACAATGCCTAATCAAGCTCCTTTTACATTAGAAGACCCATCTGTAAATAGGGTCCATTGACCTGGGTTTACACCATTGAAGAGTTGTAACTCTTTTTCCACTTCAGGGGTAATATTGCTGCTAAAGTTAGCTACAAAGTCTGCTAATATTTGCGATTTAATTGTCGTTCTAGGTTGATATGTTATATCATGCTCACTTAAATCTATTTCCCATTTGGTTAATCTTCCTGACAGTTCTTGTTTGTGCAGAATATTTCTTAAAGGATATGAAGTCACGACAGTGATTGAATGACATTGAAAATAAGGACGTAACTTTCTTGATGCCATTATTAAAGCTAAAGCTAATTTTTCTAGATGTGGATATCTAATCTCGGCATCTAACAGAGTCTTGCTTATATAATAAATAGGGCATTGCTTACCTTTTTCTTCCCTTACTAGTACTGCACTTACGGCAATTTCTGAAACAGCTAGGTAGATGTATAATCTTTCCCCTTCTCTTGGCTTCGATAGCAGCGGTGGTTTTGATAAGTAAATCTTCAAGTCTTTGAGTGCCTGCTAGCATTCTTCAGTCCACTCGAACTGATTTTGCTTTTTAAGAACTGAAAAGAATTTAAAGTTTTTCTCGGAAGATCTAGAAATAAATCTCCCTAAAGCTGCTATTCTTCCTGTTAATCTTTGAACTTCTTTTTTATTCTTCAGAATTTCAGGTATTTCTTCTATAGCTTTTATTTGAGCCGCATTTACTTATATTCCTCTATTAGATACAAGGAATCCCAGAAACTTACCAGATTGTACTCCGAAGGCACATTTTTTCGGATTGAGCTTCATATTATACCTGCGTAAGATGTCAAAAGTAGTAGAGAGATGTTGGAGATGATTTTCCGCTTGTGTTGATTTTACATGCTTATCATCGATATAGACTTCCATCGTTTTTCCTAAATGTTCTTGGAACATTTTTGTTACTAACCTTTGGTAAGTGGCCCCTGCATTTTTTAAGCCAAAAGGCATGACCTTATAACAATACGTCCCCCTGTTAGTGATGAATGAAGTTTTTTCTTCATCTAGGGAATCTATTTTAATCTGGTTATAACCAGAATATGCATCCAAAAAACTTAACAATTCATGACCTGCGGTAGCATCGATCATTTGATCTATATGTGGCAAAGGAAATGAATCTTTAGGACATGCTTTATTTAAATCAGTATAATCTACACATACCCTCCATTTGCCGTTCTTTTTAGGCACCACTACTGTGTTAGCCAGCCAGTCAGGATACTTTACCTCTCGTATCGAGCCTATGTTCAGTAGTTTTTGAACTTCCTCATCAATCACTTGATTTTTGAAAGGTCCTTGATTTCTTTTCCTTTGTTTAACAGGTGCGAAGGATGAATCTTCATTTAGTTTATGAGTCATCACTTCTGGTGGGATACCTGTCATTTCTGAGTCGGACCATGCAAAACAGTGCCCATTAGCTTTTAAATAATTGACTAACATACCTCTTTTTCTCAAGAGTTAGTCTTTCCAGCAATTTTGTGCCAATATACAACTTTCTCTCAGGCTTTTGTTCAGAAAGAGGAACAGCCTCAAGTTCTTCAGCAGTTGTTTTAATATGCTCGTCTTCTTCTGGTTCATAAATGAAATCCGGTCTGGAGTCTATGTCTGCATGTTCTAGCTCATCGTTGATGGTAACAGGATTTGTTTCATCGTTATCTCCTTCCGTACCTATTTGAATATCCATTTCTTTTGTACATAGTTGATCAAAGGTTTTTTCCATACATGTTTGTTGAGGAGCTTCTGTTTGATAATTTGTTGTCTCTCCCGTATCTTTTTTCTTGTGAAGAGCTATCAAATTGATATTTTTCGAAGTTTGCTGGTCACCTCTAATTTGTAGTATTCCACACTTTGAAGGGAATTTAATTACCTGATGTAAGGTGGATGGGACCGCTTTCATATCATGGATCCATGGTCTTCCCAAAATAACGTTATAAGCCATCTCTGTATCAATGACTTGGAATTTCGCATTTTTGACGACTCCTTCGGCGTAACTGGTAAGTTCGATTTCTCCTTTAGTTATCATTGTTGAATTATCGAACCCATATATGGCTCGTGCCTTTGGGATCATTTCATTTTCTATCAGCATTTCCTCCACGACTTTTATCAAAATAATGTTGATTGAACTGCCTGGATCAATCAACACTCTTTTAACGTTAGTGTCATAAATAATTAAAGATATTACCAGTGCATCGTTATGAGGAAGCATTAATCCGCCAAAATCTGCGTCTTTAAAAGTTATTTGATCTTTCTTCGTCTCTTCTCGAACTTGTTTCCCGTGGGTACTTGTGACTTTTGATGTTAACTGGCAGACTATGTCGTTCACTTCTTCCCCTCCATGTATGACGTTGACAGTTCGCTTTGGGGAAGGAGGTTTTGGGGGCTCCTGCATGTTCTTCATATATGCTTGTTTACCTTTATCACTAAACAATTCTGTTAAGTAGCCCTGTTTTAATAGATGTTCTACTTCACCTTACAAAAATCTGCAATCTGCAGTTCTATGTCCATGATCATTGTGGAATTCACACCACTGATCAAGGTTTCTCCTGTTAGGATTAGATTGCATTTCTTTGGGCCATTTAACCTTGTCTCCCATATTTCTCAATATTGAGACAAGCTCAGTACTGCTCACATTGAAGTTATGGTCTCCAATTCGGGTATTACCCCTGGACCGTTCATCTCGATCTCTCCTGGATCTAGATGAGGATGAGCCTATATCTCTTCCCGATGGTCTTGTATTTTCGAACCTGGGACGTGTGTCACGTCTCGAAGGTCCTAAGTAAGGATAGTACCTGTGTTTACCTGACCATTTCTCTAGTTCTGGACGTCTGGTTTTGGGATATTCTTCATCTTTTGATCGAGCAATGATATCTTCTTCGATTCTGAGTTTGGTACTGTACCTGTTATACACATCATTCCATGTTGTAGCTGGGAATTCTCTCAGACTTTCTCTAAGTCGTCTCGTGGCTTCTGAGCTTTTATCGTTTAAATTGCTTGCAAATGCCATGGCTGCCCAATTGTCAGGCACCCTTGGTAATTGCATTCTTTCTCGTTGAAACCTATCAACAAATTCGCGAAGCAATTCCATGTCTCCTTGCTTTATCTTGAATATATCTTCCATTCGTCTTTCAACTTTTTGTGCACCAGAGTGTGCTTTTATAAATGAATCTTCAAGTTCAGCAAAGGAATCTATAGAATTTTTAGGGAGAAGAGAATACCAGGTTAAAGCTCCTTTTGTGAGCGTTTCCCCAAATTTCTTGACAAGGACCGATTCAATCTCCTCTTTTGTTAAGTCATTTCTTTTTACTCCAATAGTGAAGGCAGTTACGTGATCGCGTGGTTCAGTTGTTCCATCATATTTAGGAACGTCGGGCATTCTAAATTTGTTGGGTATAGGCAATGGAGCCGCACTTGGCTTCCGAGGTATTTGAGAATATCTATCAACATCAATGCCCTTGATGATAGGCGGCACTCCAGGGATTTGCTCGATGCGATCGTTCTGTTCCTTCATCTGTTTCTTCATGGTTAGTAATAAATTTTGTAACTCAGAGTTATTAGTCGTACCTGGTCTCGTTTCAAGAGATGCATTGGGGGTTTCACCTTTGGTTGAGTTTACTAATCCAGACTGCGGATTCTCTACTATGGTTTTATTATTTGAAGGCGGCGTTAGCGGCACTGGAGGTGCCTGTGGTAATCCTCTCGCAAATTCTTGCAAAGCCTGCTCCACGTATTCAGAAATCATTTGCCTTATTTGATCTTTACCTATTGGTTGTTCATTATTGTTACGATGGTTATCAGATCTTTCAAGGGATGATTACCTCGAAGCACGTGGTGTTCCTCGAGGAGATGGAACTGGGGTTCCATTTTCTTGTTGGTTGTTGTCGTCATTGTTGTTGTCATTGTTGTTGACGTTGTTGTTGCCGTTGTTGTTGGAATTCGACATGATTTAAAGGATATCAGTTGGTAAACACACTATAATTAGTAGTTTCCCGGTAACGGAACCAATTTGTTTAACCAAATAATGTGATTTCTTGACCAAAGCTATTTTAGGATAAACGCGGGTTACTGATAATCGAGTGAATAATATAATGAATAAATAAATAATAAGCAATATAGAATGCAGAAAAGTAAAACAGTTTGTATTCGAGCATTCAGATGATCCTGTAGATTACAATTTTTCCCTTTTATATAGGGGCTTCCTAGCATAACGTTTTGGTTTTTGTAATGATTGCTCATTAATGTCTAATTATTACATTAGTGAGGCGTTATAAAGGATCATCAAAGGATAACCGTTACTATTATATAGGAGTTACATAACGTATAAGTCATTAACTGTTGATTCCTGAATCTATCTGTGGCTTTGTTTGGGTTCTTTACGACCGCATCTCTTCTTTTTCATTGGGTTTCCCGTGGCTGACGAATCAATCCCGTGCCTGTCGAGTCAATCTCGCGCTCGTTCTTGTTGAGTTAATCTCGTACCTCTTTATAAAATCATGTCCATCTGTAACGTTTTCTTTTGTCCATGTAGCTAGCTGAGTTGTCAAGGTCTTGCTTACGTGTGAGACTCGTTTTTACCAATACAATAAGGTGTGCGTGGAACTTGTGGAGGATAAGATGTGAGACGCGAGGTTGAGATGGTTCGGGCATGTTAAGAGCAGAAGCATAGAAGCCCAAGTTAGAAGGTGAGACAGGTTAGCCTTGGTGGGTATCAGGAGGGATATAGGTAGGCCTAAAAAGTCACGAGGAGAGGTGATTAGGCAGAACATGGCGCAACTGAAGTTGAGTGAGGACATGGCCTTAGATAGGAGGGTGGGAGGTCGAAAATTAGGGTAGAGACTAGTAGGTAGTCGAGTATTTCTCTTTGTCTTACTCAGTTTGCTCGCATTAGTGTTAGTATGATAACCTTTTGTTCATAGATTGTTATTACTAGCTAGAGTTTAACTGTTTTTTGGGCTTCGATCTTATTTTTATATTGTTGTTGTTCCTACTTGTTGTCTGTCACGACCCAAAACCACGTGACCAGCACCTGACACACTATCCGACTCGAGCGAACCAAACAATATGATGCACCCAAACCATATGCATGAAAACCAATTTAACTGCGAAAGCTCTTTCAAAATCATATATATGTTCAAGTTAAATGATGAATTTTTTCCAATTCAAAATCACCCATGAAGTCTTTCATAACAATAATGAGATCAAATACAACAAATATCTTTTCATATATGTCTTGTATTATCCCTTTACTACAACTCATCACAACTATCTATGGAGCCTCTATACCAAAGAATAGAACTGAACACTTGGGTTAATGTCCGGCTAATGTAAAATAAGAAACAACTTGATAGCTACCATGGAATAGGAGTAGTGCCTCGCCATATACCTCGAAAAGAGAGTTATCCGATCCATGTTCGTAAACCACGTATCCCACCTCATCTTGAAACATGTAAAGTAATTGGTCCCTGGAGAGGAGCCTCTGAGGGCTGAGTACACCACCGTGGTTCTCAATAAATGTCCAAGGCCTGTGAGAGCTGAGTACACCACTGTGGTTCTCAATAAGTTTCATAGATTCTCTCTAATTCAAGTTCCTAAGACAAGATTTTACAAACAAAAAAAAAACTATGCAATCAATATTTGATACAAAGATAAACAGTTATATAAATCATGCTCTTTATCATTTTAAATGAAAAGACTTTTGAAATGTAAACCATGATATAAGTTCTTAAAATATTTATATCAATCCAAGATTTTAATAAAAATCCATATAAACCCATTTCAATTGCATTAAGTCACTAAAATCTGTTTCGACTCCTTAGGACTAAATATAAGAAAATTATTATCTTCACCGGGAGTACTATACTGACACCTACTTAATGAATAACCACTAAGTAATAAACCTAGCAACAAGTATTTGATCCTACTTGTCTGGGTGGCTTCCCTTAGCGCCTTACGAGTAGACTTAACCTCATTACTTTAAGTAATGAGCATTTTCCCTCTCAATGAGAGGTTTTATCCAACATACCTCAGCTTAACTTTGGAACGTGTCCCAACACCAGTACGCGTAGTTCCATAGTAAAGAAATCAACATTTGTACCAATCTGGATGGTCTCCACTAGTAACTCCCTAAATATTTGAATATCAAAAATAGATTCATAGCCATATCCTCAAATAATCTGTTTTTATCAAATCATGATTTTCATAGCCAATCCAAACCAGTTGAACAGAATCAAATAACTAACCTTTTTCATGTTAATGCCTTTAATGTAACCACCGAAAACTTTAGCCTGCCATGATGGCGCCTAACGTGATACTACGGAAGCCGACACCTTAAAACATTTCCAATACTTTTATGTGAACAATAAAATAACAGGCTTAAATAATTATAGCTCTCATAAACTGGATAGAAAATCAAATCTCAATACAAAAGTTCCCAAAACCAAGGTGTCACTAAGTACATGAGCATCTATACAACACAAGTATTAAAATACTGTCTATGAAAAACTGAAACTAAATACATAAAGCTGAAAGATAGGGAGGGAGAGTCAAGGTCTGCGAACGCCGGGCAGCTACCTCGAAATATCTTAACGATCAAGTTGCTCAAATAATCAGCACTCGCCGTGTCTGGAAACACCAACATATGCACACGAAGTGCAGGGTGTAGCGTGAGTACAACCAACTCAGTAAGTAACAAGACTAACTATTGGACTGAAAGTAGTGACGAGCTTCACAGAGACAGTTCAATTAAATAAAATACAATAAAGAAAAATAGGAATGCTTTCAAGTTCGACATTTGAAGCTAAAACAGTTAATTCATGTCCAGATCAATTGAAACAAAATATAGTATCACTCAAAAACTACATTACAGTGATATATGCAGCTGAAGTACACAGTAATAAAGTCAAGTGCATATTCTCAAAGTAATAGTCACTCAGCCCTCCCATCCACTCCAACCTCACAGTCACACATTCCTCAGAGTCACTCAGCACTTGCACTCAGTACGTACCTGCGCTCACTATGGGTGTGCAGACTCCGGAGGGGCTCCTTTAGCCCAAGAGCTATAATATAAACCAATTGTGGCATAAATCAATAAAACATGTTGCGACATGTAACACGGGCTCTCAATAATCATGATAATCATCCCAAACAATGATGATATAATGTATTAATAAAGAACAACAGAGGCTGAGATATAATATGCGAGTAAAAACTGTGACTGAGTACAAAGTGGGAATTTAACAAATAATTCAACATGTAACACGACCTCTAGGGGTCCATACAATATCAACACATAGTCTAAGCATGATTACTAACATGATTTGTAGTCCTGTTTCTATAACACATGGAGAATATACGATAATTATTCACCTATACAATTCCACGGAATTGACCGAGTCACAATTACTATGGTGCACGCCCAGACGCCCGTCACCTAGCATGTGCGTCACCTCAACACCAATCACATGACACAAAATTCAAGGTTTCATACCCTCAAAACCAAGTTTAAAGTTGTTACTTACCTCAAACCGTGCAAATTCCTACTCCAACACGCCCTTGCCTCGCGAATCGGCCTCCAAGTGCCCCGAATCTAGCCACAAACAGTTCGATAAAATCAAAATGGGCTAAAGGAATCAATTCCATAAGAAAAAGTACTAAGTTATTAATAAAAAGTCGACTCAAAATTTTCCCTCCGGGCCCATGTCTCGGAATCTAATAGAAGTCACAAAATCCGGAAGCTCATTCCTCCATGAGTCTTAACATACCAAATTTAACAAACTCCAACACCAAATCGACACCCAAATCTCCAATTTAAACTCTCCAAATACCTAGCCTTAACCCCCCAAATTACACCTAAAAACCACACAATCTAGGTGGGAAATTCAATGGGAAAGCATAATTATTAATTAAATTTAACCATAAGTGACTTACCTCAAGAAACCTCTCGAAACTCCTCTCAAAAATTGCCTAATCTCGAGCTTGAAAAAGTTCAAAATGAAGAAAATCCCTGAACCCTCGAATTTAAGGGTTTTTCCAGTCTTTTCGCTCATGTGGAAACTTAACCGCATCATCGGCGTTGCAAATGCGACAATCCTTCCGTCACTGGAACTAGGCCTTCAAGCTTGCGGACCATGCTCCGCTCCGGCACAAACGCAGGTAAGACCCTATTGCCTGCTCCTGCGCTGGCCTCCGCTTCTGCGCTCAAAGCAGAAAATCCTTCGCACCTGCAACCACAACCTTTCTCGCTCCTGTCCTCATCTGTGCTCCCCAGCTCGCACCTGCGACCAAAGCTCCACATGTGTTATTACACCAGAAGACTCCATCTTTAGCAATAATCTAAGTCTCATTTTCGATCCGTTAACCATCCGAGATCAACACGAGGCCCCCAGAACCTCAACCAAACACACCAACAAGCCCTAAAACACAATACAAACTTAGTCGAGCCCTTTAATCACATCAAACAACATTAAAACATGAGTTCTACCACAATTTAAGCCTATTGAAACTAAGGAATTCCAACTTCTGCATACGATGTTGAAACCTATGAAATCACATCCGATTGACCTCAAATTTTGCACATAGGTCACAAATGACACCAGGTCGTACTCCAACTCCAGTAACCCTATTCCGAGCTCGATATCCACAAAATTCACTCTCGGTCAATCCTCTAAAATTCCAACTTTTGCAATTTCAAGCCTAGTTCAACTACAGACCTCCAATTCATAATCCAGATACACTCTTAAGTCTAAAATAACCCAACGGAGCTAATGAAACCATTAAAACTCCATTCGGGAATCGTCTATGCATAAGTCAACATCCAGTCAAGCTTTTCAACTTAAGCTTTCAACCTTGAGACTAAGTGTATCAATTCATTCTGAAACCTCTCCAGACCCGAACAAACTACCCTAGCAAGTCACATAACGAAAATTAAGCAATGAATGAACAGTAAATGGGGGAACGAGTCTATAATTCTTAAAACGAGTCGGTCGTCACATCCTCCCCCTCGTAAATAATGATCGTCCTCGAAGGAGTCTAGAAACGTACCTGGAGTCTCAAATAGGCATGGATATCTGCTCTGCATCTCTTGCTCGGTCTCCCAAGTAGCCTCCTCAACTAGCTGACCTCTTCACTGCACCTTCACTAAAGTTATGTCCTTTGACCTCAACTTTTGAACATGCTGATCCAAAATGGCCACGGGCTTCACATTATAGATCAAATCACCATACATCTGAACCGTGCTAAAATCCAAAACATGAGATGGATTGTCGATGTACTTCCGGAGCATAAGAACATGAAATACTATAAGCACACTCGACAAACTAGGTGGCAAGGCAAGCTTGTAAGCCACCTCACCAATCCTCTAAAGTACCACAAACAACCCAATATACCGAGGGCTCAACTTGCCCTTCTTATCGAACCTCACAACACCTTTCATGGGTGACACCTTAAGCAGTACCTTCTCCCCAACGATAAACGCAACATCACAAACCTTCTTATCGGCACAACTCTTCTGTCTAGACTGCATCGTGCAAAGACGATCCTAAATCAATTTAACCTTGTCTAAAGCAGCCTGAACCATGTCAGTACCCAATTGTCTAGCCTCACCCGGCTCAGACCAACCTAGTGGATATCGACCCCGTCTCCCACACAAAGCCTCATACGGAGCCATCTGAATGCTAGACCGGTAGCTGTTGTTGTAGGCAAACTTCGCAAGTGGCAGAAACTGATCCCAAGATCCCGAAATCAATGACACAAGCGCATAGCATGTCCTTCAATATATTAATAGTGCTCTCTAACCATTTGTCCATCTGAGGGTGAAATATTGTGCTCAACTCAACCTGGGTCCCTAACTCTCGCTATACTACTCTCTAAAACTACGATGAAAACTGCGTGCACCGATCTAAAATGATGGATACTAGCACACCGTGAAGGCGAACAATCTCGCGGATGTAAATCTCAGCTAACCGCTCCAAAGAATAAGTAGTCCCAACTGGAACGAAGTGGGAAAACTTGGTCAGCCGATCCGCAATCACCTAAATAGCTTCAAACTTCCTCGAAGTCCATGAGAGCCCAATTACAAAATCCATGGTGATACGCTCCTATTTCCATTCTGTAATCTCAAGCCTCTGAAGCAATTCACCCGGTCTATGTGCTCATAATTCACTTGATGACAATGAACCCCCACTATATCCTTCTTCATTCTCCTCCACCAATAGTGCTGCCTCAAGTCCTGTTACATCTTTGCGGCACCCGAATGAATGGAATATCGCGAACTGTGGGCCTCTTCATGAATCAACTCACGTAGCCCATCTACGTTGAGCACACAAATCCGACCATGCATCCTCAACACCCTATCATCCCCGATAGTAACATCCATAGCATCACCGTGTTGAACTGTGTCCTTAAGGACAAGAAAATGAGGATCATCATACTAGCGCTTCTGATGCGATCATATAAGGAAGACCGAGAAATAACACAAGCTAGAACCCGACCAGGCTCCGAACATCTAATCTCACGAACCAGTAGGCCAAGGCCTGAACATCAACTGCAAGTTGTCTCTCACCAACAGGAATGAATGCAAGACTACCCATACCCACCGCCTTTCTACTCAAGGCATCACCCACTATATTGGCCTTCCCGGGATGATACAAAATGGTTATATCATAGTCCTTTAGTATCTCCAACTATCTCCGATGCCTCAAATTTAGATCTTTTTGTTTGAACAAGTGTTGGAGACTCCGATGATCCGAAAATACCTCACAAGTCATGTCGTAGAGATAATGCCTCAAAGTTTTCAATGCATGAACATTGGCAGTTAACTCCAAATCGTGGACGGGGTAGTTCTTCTCATGAGGCTTCAACTGACGCGAAGCATAGCAATCACTCTACCCTCATGCATCAATACACACCCAATACATATCTGAGAAGCATCACAATACATTGTATAAGAGCTTGAAGCTTAAGGCAAAACTAGAACTCGAGTTGTGGTCAAGGCGGTCTTGAGCTTCTAGAGGCTCTCTTAACACTCATCCGACTACATGAAAGTAGAACCCTTCTGGGCTAATTTGGTCAAAGGCGATGCAATAGACAAGAAACCCTCCACGAAGCGACGATAATAACCGGCGAAGCCAAGAAAGCTCCGAATTTCGGTAGTTGGGGACGACCTGGACTAACTCTGAACCACCTCTATCTTCTTTGGATCCACCTAAATCCCCTCACTGGACAAAACATGCCCCCAAGAACGCCACTGAACTAAGACAAAACTCACACTTGGAGAACTTGGCATAAAGTTTCTCCTCCCTCAACCACTGCAACACAATCCTCAAATGATGAGCATGCTCCTCCTGGTTACAAGAGTACACTACGATATCATCAATGAATACTATGACAAATGAGTCAAGATAAGGATGAAATACACTGTTCATTATATGCATGAATGTTGCTAGGGCGTTGGTCAACCCAAAAAACATCACAAGGAACTCATAATGACCATAACGGGTCCTGAATGTTGTCTTTAAAATATTCGAGTCCTGAATCTTCAACTGGTGATACCCAAACCTTAAATAAATCTTAAAGAACATCCTCGCTCCCTAAAGTTGGTCAAATAGATCATCAATACGTGGCTAAAGATACTTGTTCCTGATTGTAACTATCTTCAACTGCCTATAGTCGTTGCACATCCGCATAGTACCATCTTTCTTTTTCACAAACGGAACCGGTTCACCCCAAGGCGACACATTATGCCTAATAAAATCTTTATCCAGAAGCTCTTGAAGTTGCTCCCATTCAACTCAATCGGTGCTATACGATACAGAAGAAGAGAAATGGGTTGAGTGCCCAGCACCAAGTTAATACCAAAGTCAATATCCCTGTCGGGCAGCATGCCCGTCATAAAACACATCCGAAAAGTCTTTCACCACCTGAACAGAAGCAATAGTAGGAGTATCAGCACCAACATTCCTCACAAAGGCCAAATAAGATAAACAAACCTTCCCAACAATCCGTTGGGCCTTCAACACTCTGTTGGGAACATAATCTAGAGAACCACTCCACTCGATCCTTGGAAATGTTGACATCGCCAACGTCATGAATTTAGCGTGACAATCCAGCATAGAATGACATGGAGACAACCAATCCATACCCAAGATCACGTACCATACTAAGCAATAAGAGATCAACTATAGTATCCAATCCCCTATAAGTCACTACACATGACTGATATACTCGGTCCATAACAATTGAGTATTTCCCACTAACGTAGATACATGAACAGATAAGACTAAGAACTCACGGGGCATATCCTGATAACGAGCAAAATACGATGAAACATAGGAATAAAAGGAATCAGGGTCAAATAATACAGAAGCATCCATGTGGCATACTGAGATAATATATGTGATCACTGCATCTAAAGCAACAACATCTGGCCTGGCAGGGATAACATAGAATCGGGCATGACCGCCAGCTACTCGGCCTCTCTCTCTAGGGCGACGACCTCTAGCTTCCTTGGCCCCAGCCCTAGCTGGATAAGCGGGTGGCGAAGTAAGTGCGACTGAATTCGCAGCCTGACCCCTCTGCTGAACTTGACCTCCCCAACGACGGGGACACTGTCTCCACATATGCCCAAACTCCCCGCACTCGAAGCAACTCCCGGGTAATTGTGGTGGTGGGGATTGAATCAGGCCCCGAGTACCAGAGTAATTTCTAGAAGGACCTGGCATAGATGAACCCTGAAGGATGGAGCACGAGATGAACTATGTTTGGAAGTCCGCTAAGAGATTACTGACCCTGAAGAGCAATGTATGAACCATGGTTGGATGATGCACCACGATGAACTGGACGAGCCATCTGGACATGCCTATAAGGATGACCCCTATAGTGGAAGAACTGACCCCCAGAAGGAACAACACTGAAACCACCCGATCCACGAGGCCTCTTGGCCTCCCACTCCTCACACTTCTGACTATGAACCATCTCTAGTCGCCGAGCAATATCAACTACCTTGTCGAATCGAGCACACTCTCCCGAGTCATAGCAAATGCAACTGATAGGTGAGGCCATCAATGAATCTCCTAATCCTCTCCCTCTCAATGGGAACCAGCAAAACTGCGTGACGATTCAACTCTAAAAATCTCATCTCATACTAGGTCACAGACAGGCCATCCTAACGTATTTTCTTAAATCGCCTGCAAAACCCCTCCCTACAAGTCGATGGCACAAACTTCTCCAAGAAGAGAACGGAGAAATCATGCCATGAAAGTGGTGTAGCACCGACTAGCCCGCTCCTCTCATAGGCCTCCTACCATTTGAAGACAGCCCCAGTAAATTAAAAGTAGTGAACAAGACCCTGTCGATCCCAAGAATACCCGCGGTACAAAGAATTCGCTGACACTTATCAAGGAAGTCTTGAGCATCATCTGACTCAGCACCACTGAATGATGGAGGCTGGAATCTCCAAAACCTCTCAAGTATCTTCTGATCATCCTTACTAATGAGGGGACCCACCTAGGACTGAGCAGTTGAAAGCGGCTGGGCCGAAAATACCCCCCACGTATGAAGTTCGTGCATCACTTGCTCCGGAGTACAGGCGTTAGGATTTTGAGTACCTCCCCCTTCCTGAAAAGTGGTTGGCGCGGTCTGAGCTGAAACTGCCTGAGCAAGGCTAGTGCACACCTTCAAAATCTGAGCCAAAGCCTTTTGAAGGCCTGGAATCACAATGGGCACAACTGGTGCCTTAGCTAGTCCCATTGCCTCAAGCACCTCTAGAACCTGCTCCTGAGCTAGAGCAACTAGTGGATCTGCAGGTGCTGCTCTAGCTGTTGTACGAGCTGCACCTTTGACCCTATAATGGCCCGAATCGTGATCCCGGTCTCTCGTGGCCCTAGATGGTGGTACTAGTGACTATTTGTCATGTCCAGTAGAATGTGTCCTCACCATCAGTGAGAGAATAGAATAACATAAGTTTAGTTCCCTGAATCAACAAATCCGCACGACAAGAATACAAGAATGTGAAGTTTCTTAAGGGTCCAACAACCTCTCAAAGATAAGTACAAACGTCTCTGTACCGATCCGTAAGACTCTACTAAACATGCTCATGACTTGTGAGACCTATGTAACCTAATCTCTAATACCAACTTGTCACGACCCAAAACCTAGCCTATCGTGATGGTGCCTAACGTGCTAGTAGGCTAGCCGACACCTCAAAATATTTCCAACACTTTTAAGTGAAAAATGAAATGACACAGGTTTAAATAATTAAAGCTCTCATAAACTTGATAGAAAGTCCAGCCTCTATACGGAAGTTCCCAAAACAGGGTGTCACTGAGTACATGAGCGCCTATACAACACAAGTCTGAAAATATTATCTATGAAAAATTGAAACTAAATACATAAAGCTGAAAGATATGGAGGGAGAGTCAAGTCCTGTGAACGCCGGGCAACTACCTCAAAATATTTGAATGATCAAGATGTTCAGATAATCAGCACATGTCGTATCTGGAAATACCTGAATCTGTGCACGAAGTGCACGGTGTAGCGTGAGTACAACCAACTCAGTAAGTAACAAGACTAAATATTGGACTGAAAGAAGTGACAAGTTTCACAGAGATAGTACAATTACAGAAAATACAATACAGGAAAATAGGCATGCTTTCAAGTTCAAAATTTGAAGCCAAAACAGTTAATTCATCTCAAGTTCGATTGAAACAAAATATAGTATCTCCTAGAAAGTACATGACAATGATATATGCCATCTAAAGTACACAATAATGAAATCAAGTGCATATTATCAGAGTAACAGTCACTCAGTCCTCCCATCCACTCCAACCTCGCAGTCACTCATTCTTCAAAGTCACTAGGAACTCGTGCTCGGCGCTCGCACTCAGTAGGTACCTGCGCTCATTATAGGTGTGCAGACTCCAGAGGGTCTCCTTCACCCCAAGCGCTATAATAATCCAATCGTGGCATATATCAACAAAACATGTTGCGGCATGCAACTCGATCCCAATAAATATCCACACCATCAGGACCTCATCCTCAATCAATCATCAATCTCTCCAGTCTCTCGGGCTCTCAATGATCATGATAATCATTCCAAAAAGCAATAATATAAGGTATCAATAAAGAACAACAGAGACTGAGATATAATATGCGAGTAAAAATTGTGACTGAGTAGAGAGTGGGAATTTAACAGATAATTCAACATGTAACACGGCTTTTAGAGGTCCCTACAGTATCGACACATAGCCTAAGCATGATTTCTAACATGATTTGATGTTCAAATTCCATAACACATGGAGAATATAGTGATAATAATAGATTATTCAACTATATTGTTCCATGGAATTGATCGAGTAGCAATTACTATGGTGCACGCCCACACGCCCGCCACCTAGCATGTGTGTCACCTCAACATCAATCACATGACACAAAATTCAGAGTTTCATACCCTCAGAACCAAGTTTAGAACTGTTACTTACGTCAAATCGTGCAAATCCCTACTCCAACACGCCATTTCCTCACGAATGGGCCTCCAAATGCCTCGAATCTAGCAACAAACAGTTCGATACAATTAACACGGGCTAACGAAATCGATTCCATAAGAAAATACTAAGTTATTAATCAAAAGTCAAAAGGTCGACTCAAACTCCCCCTCCCTCCCCCCCC